>JABFPN010001277.1:0-30981 GCA_022817305.1 Leptoteleia sp. ZL-2020 | reverse complement strand
CGCCGTACAGCGCCCCCAGCCCCCCTTCCGCCCCCCCTTCCGCCCCGCGAGAGAGTCGTCGATCCGCGCGCGAGCGTCGGCTGGTCCATCGTGGGGCCGACGTCGGCCATTTTTGGCTCCGCACGATGCGGCAACCGTGCGTGTCCGCTCGGTCCGCCATTCCGCACAACAATCCCAGGTGTCGTCGTCGGCCGACGAGCAGCGCGTCCCACTCGACGCGCCCGAACAGACCGCCGGCACGCGCCACCGCGCCCCGCCAATAATGACCGCGGATAAACAATCGCCCGGGACGAGACGGCACGATTGACAGGGACAACGTGCACACGCCAGTCGGCGGAAACATGCGGCCACGATTGTGCAATACACCGTGAGAACGGAGCCAAGTGTTGTTGTGACTTTTCGGCAGCGGTGGCGTCCACGTCGGTTCAGTGCAAGTAATTGTTATCCATACACTTTCGGCCAATATTCACTTCCATCCCTCTCCACCCTCGGACCGTTCCCTTTCCACCTCGTGATACACCGTGGCTTACTCATCGCCGGGCCTTTATGCTTCTATTCGAGCAGACTCGGGCCAATAGTCTTATCAACGGCCGAGCCTCGGCCTATCAATTACCACCGAACATCATTAACATTCCTAATAGCCCCTTAAGTTTTCTTGTATTTAAGTCGGCCGTTCAGTCGGTGCTCGAATGCCACGCTCTTGCCACTGCATTCGGATCGACCTCAACGTGGAGATCGGATTGAATTGGCAAGTCGTAAGTTTATTTACTTTTTTATACGCCTACCACGGTTGTGCGCCAGTCGGACGACGGACGTGCGGAACCTCCCCGTGCCAACCTCCAAATCAACCGCTCGCCCGGTTCCTCGTCGATGATCGTAGCCTTGTTCGATTTAATAGCAGTTGCGTGTCATTTTAGTGTGATAATCCGGGTCGAAGTAATAGCCGCGATAACGATTGTAATGTTATTGTTGGGGAGCAAAGGATTGACCGTGTAAAGCGACTGTTCTAACGAGATGTTTGCAATGTTGTGTGTTAAAGTTGAGATCGCGGACCAAGGAAGAGGATGAAGATAGAGTGAATGTGCGGTGTGCATCGATCTAGGGAGTTTGGATTGGTCGATTGGGCTCGATGGAAATCGAGGCGAAGCAGCGCAGCCAGCGCAATCGTCGACGCGAGCGGGCGCAGCGCATGCTGGCCCAACGCGAGAGCATCGCCACCGCCAAGCAGCAGCAGCAGCAGCAGCAGCAGGCCTCGGGGCAACAGCACCACCAGCAGCAGCAGCAGCAACAGCAGGGACAGCCGCCGCAGAAGCAGAAGCAACGGTCATCGGAGCCGAGCGGCGGCAACAATCCGCCGTCCAACAATGGCGCGGCCCAGCAGCAGCCACGGCGGCGCAACGACGACGACAGTTACAGCGGCGAGGACGACGACTCGGGCGCCGTCGCCAGGAGCCCGGGACAGCGCGCCGCCAGGCCCCCCCGGCCGCCTCGGCCGAGGAAAAAGTCCTCCGTTTCCTCGGCCTCGGCTGCCGCCACCGGCAACGCGCTCAAAGAGCCGCCCTTCGAGGAGGATATCATCGACGGTTTTGCCATTTTGGCTTTTCGCACGTACGAGGAGCTCGAGGTCAGTACCAATCCAATGTCACAGCGCTGCTACATTCCTACCTTATTATTCTTCTCTCTGGTTTACGCATAACTCGTCACCTCGTGTCAAGTGCGAGGGGATTAAACAGAATGTACAAATTGCTGTTGGATGGCTGATTTGTGTATGAAAATAAGCGCGGGGTATTTAAATACTGTGACAGGAATGTTTTAAATGTATTTTACGAGTATTGATTGCATTGTCTGAAACGAGTAAAAAAGTAGGCAAGATTTGACGTGTCAGTCAAAGAGGCTGATTAATTGCTCAAGAATAGGAGGGTCGGTAGAATTTGTAAACAAAGTGTCTTGAAAGTAATATAATGTATTCATTTTGTTTTACAAGTCATAAGAATGCATTATATATATATATATATATATATATATATATATATATATAAATTTGTATTACATAGTGTTTTTTTAATGTATAAATAAATTTATTGAAATGAAATTTATTTTTAATTTGTGTGATTAATGTATCGTTTGATTTTTATCCAGCATTTGATTAACTTATTACATTATCGTGTGTTAATAAGAGAAACTGATAGGCGAATAAATTATTTTATTTAATTAACGAATAATTCAATTTTAAATAACTTTTAATGGTGTTACAATTCAAGCTGGATAATAAAATCATTTTTATTTAGGGAAAGAAACTTTTTTTTAAAAAAATACATCTATTATATGTTAATTTTGTAAAAAAGTTTTAAAGCATTATTTTTGCTTTAAAACTTCAAGTTCTGGCAAAGTTGTTTAATTAATCTGCAAAATGTTTAGAGTACTAAGTGCAATCTGTAGCAGGATTATTACATTGAAAATCAAAATTCTTAGAATATCTTCCTAACGAACAAAGATTTATAGAAATGTACAATGTTCAAAAGATTATTAAATTTTGGAAAGTTAAAAATATTACACTTAACAATTATAAAAGTAATTCAATAACTTGGATTTATATGAATTGTATAATTTATTTAAATTATTTTGTGATCAAGCCTTTATTTAAATTATTTTGTGATCAAGCCTTCTTGTTAATTTTAATAATAGTGTTAAATTTAACAAGCACTTGCTTTCATTGATCAAATATTTTCCAAGAATTTCTTGCAACTGATAAACAATATTCTACGGACCTTCTCCAGTTATTATTAGTATAATAAAAAATAAAAAATGTCTTTACAACATTTTTAAAAGGTATACATTATTATATTAAATCCTTAATTATATTGATTCTATTATAAAGATTAGTTTTAACGATACAATTTAGTGTATAAACAATCAAAACATAATGTCAGTCTTTAAAATATGAAATTTCGCATACTACAGTTAGAAAATAGAAGCACTCACTAATCGATTTGAAAAGGAACAAGGTTGCAAGCTTATATGTATACAATACAATACAAAAAAATTACAAAAAATATACGTACAAAGAGAATTAGTATAATGGATGTATTATTTTCTACTCTAACTCTAAATTTTTTCATGAATTGAATTTTAAATTGACTTTTGGAAGGATGAAAACAGTAATAATCTACATGTTGCACAAATAATGCACAATGCAATGAATACTAGTGAAATTAGACAAATTCCTACTTAAGTAGATCAAATACCAAATCAGCTGATTCATAAAATGACAACAAACCAAAGCATTAGCATTTGAGAAAGTTCAGTGACCTGGTATTAGTGCCATTTACTACTTGAGATTATACTTTTGTGAGTCACAACTATGTTCAAAAGATTATTTTCTAGAAAAGAATCTTTAGTAATGTTCACAAATTTGTCTGGGTTTGGTAAGCGATAGAAAAAGAAAAGGAATAAAAAAGGAAAACTGGCCGATCAATGGGCTTTTTAAGAACGGTGTCATTAATAATAGCAAACATCTTTTTTATGGAAAACTTGTTTTGTGATTTATAGACAGAAACTATTTACACACCTTATTTTCATTTTGAGTAACTGTGAAATTAGAGGAATCCCATATGTTTACAATATATATAAATGTTTAAAATTAATAATTAAGCTAATGACATTTATTAATGATATTTGAATTGATTAATAAATTATATGAGGAAAGAATATATATGTAGCACTATGTACTTTATAGTAAAAGTATAAAAATTATACACTATTTTCTGAATAATAATAATGAAATATATATTCCAATTTTCTCATTCTTATAAAAAAATGAAGTAAAACGCAGTAAAATAACTATTTTTCTATCCATAAACAAGAAATTTGAAACCTATCAATTGAGTACTTTAATTGTGATAAATTTAAAGTCAATTTAAACATGAAAAAAACTTGACAAGAATATTTCAGTATTAAAATAGTAAAACATAATCATTTTTTTAATTTATAAATTAACACAGCACAAGTTTTTTTAAACTGCAATCATACGTTATTTATTTGTTCTATCAAATGAAAATTTTAATTAAAGGTTTAATAAAATCATTACCGCACAAAAGGAGCCAACTTTTAAATTAAGAAATTGTTACAGGCAATTTATCTCTTTCAAAATAAAAGTAAACGAAACTGAAAATTGCTTTTCACTTTATACAACCTCTGGTCGATTAAAATTGTTTATTTTAAAATGCAAATTACATTATGTTAATAATTAAACTGCTGAATAATAAAAAGAGTCATTTAAAAGGGAAAAAGAAAAAGTTGGCATCTTTAAAATAATTACAAAGTAAGACAAAAACATTAATCAAACAAAAATCATTCAATAATATGTTAACACTTGTCATTAATGCTTGTTTGAGTAAGATTCAAGGATTGCACAACAGAAAAGTTGCAATTGATAAAATTCACACCGTGGAGTATACACTGCAAAATTACATAGTTACTTTTGCATACATTTGTATGTAATACCACGTTGTATCATATGTGTGTAATTTAATGCTAATTTAATGTAAATGCAATTAGTGTGAACATGCATAAAACAAAATTAAACGAGTCAAAGCTTATGACGATTAAAGTATGATTAAGAGTCTTTTTTTAGCGTTTGTAAACATTTGAAAAACGACTTTTTCTTCGATAATTAAATTGTTTGATTCACAAATTTTCAGTTTATTAATTTTCTTCTCTAACACAGAGTAATAAACTGTACACGATTTCCGTATCGTTTCCTATGAATATTAATGATCATTCCGCTTGGTAATAACACACTTCCAACTTCATACTTCAAATTCAAAACAATAATTGACTAATAGACTTCAATAATTACTAATTATTTTAAAACAAATTGTTGGCTCATTAATATAAACGCAAAAACGATAAATAAATGAAACAGCCGAGCAAATGTTACCAAACAAAAAACGAAACAAATGTGAAAAAGAATGATGAAAAGTACATTGTGAAAAAAGCTGGCATTAAAAATTATTATGCTGCATCAAAAAGTGAGGACAAAGTACATCTCTTGTCGCATTTAACGTATATTTTAAAATAGATTATGAGAATCGTACAAGTTGTTGTAATTCGGTATAACAAAAGTAATTGTTTATCTTATAACCTCTTTCATAATGTACAATAAATGTGACATGTGCACAAAACTTTGTCTCAACTTTTTGTGCGGTATAGTAATTTTTAACCTAACTTTTTTTTTCCCCCTCGGTGTTATTGCGGTACGATTTTCCTTTGTTTTGTTTTCATTGATTTCCAAAGCTGACCAAAAAAGCGTCACCGGAATGTTTTTTCTAAGTCATTTTATTAGAGGATCGTATGTCGGTGGTGTTGTTTACAAATTTCAGGCTATTTTAGTTTAGCGATTGGGATTAATGGTCTGTGTTATGACGGAAATACGAGTAACAAAAATAAAACAAGAGAAAGAATGGCGTAACCAAACGATTTATTTTAACAAAGTCGATATGTTTTATTTAATATTTAACTTTGGATTGTTACTGAAGAAAAAGTAATAATACAAATGTTTAAAATTACTATTTATATACCTACAAAATTAATTGAAAAAATTCTGAATACATTTAACTTTAGACAAACGTTGCGTTTTTTTTGCGTAAATTAATTATTTTATAAAATATTTATTTGGGCGGGAATTTTGCCAATTTAAATTTCATCAACGAGCGATATTTCACCTTAAATTTTCTTGTCCAGGTTAATTCCAAATTAAAATCAAAAATTTGTGGCATTTTATTTTCTCGCTTTTTCTCGCTTGAAACTTTTTAACAAAATAAGTGTAATATAATAAAATTATGACTCAAATATTATTATTAATAAAATTGAAAAAAAATTATGAAATTTTTAACAATACTTTCTACACAGAGAGAAAAGAATATTAAAAATTAAGAATCCAGGGATTACAAATTTTAATAAACTGAACTCTAATTGTTGACAAACATTTTATTTTATGTTTTGTCCGTTCGATGTCGCTACTCATCAACGTCGCTAATCTATTGCCTATGTCGTTCGTAAACCAATTATTAAACAGTTTACTAAAATTTAATAAACAGATTGTTAAATTATACGAAATTCATGGAATTACTTTTTTTAATAAACTAATTTAACTTTTCATTAAAAATTGATATTTTTTTCTCTCAGTGTAATGAAATAATGAAAGCTATTAATAATGTTCCAAAAAAAATAACAATTTATTTATAGTCAAATATTTTTACCTAAGAAAAAAGAAAGTAATAGAAGTCACGTATTTAGTTATTTTATTTAAATCATTGCAACGTTAATTCCATTAAACAAAAATAACATTCATATAAAATGTTAACTCTTCATAATCTATAATTGTGTCTAATTAAAGATCAATTATTCTAATTTCAACCCACTCAAATTTGTAGTAATTCAACGGCACGAGACATTTCATATTATATTTAACATCATTTATTCATGTCAAAGTATAAACCTTTATTGTACATGACTGCAAGAATTAGCTCATCATAAATTTCACATCACATTTACTTCCTTTCAAACACAATTTATTCATGAAATATTATACCTTGCATTTCATTCATAAAATATGACGTTTTTACATAGAAATCTTCTTTTAGAATATTTGATAAAACAAATATTTCTTTCGTTTAAAAAGTAAAATAAAATTAGAGAGGGAGAGGGAGGAAAAGAGAGAAAGAGAGACAGAGAGAAAGAGAGAAGGAAAAAAAGAAAAAATGAATTAGATTTGCATGTCGTCAAACAGAACGGCTGCCTGCAAACGTTATTGTCAATAAAACGAAACAATAAACATGGAATAAAATAAAACGCGTAATTTTTTTTGCTCTCTCTTGTAACAAATTTGTAGTTGGCCAACCGACTGCAAACATTTGATGTTACCAATGTTGTCGCTGTTATCATTTTTTGCGACTCAAAAAAAAGTCATCAGTGATATGTTTATACGCTCCATTTTATTCACTTACTCTCACTTACTTTTTCATCTGCACTCGCTTGCCGCTACAAAAACTCTTTCATACAAGTGCTACAAGTATTCCACTTTTTTAGTCGCCTTTTTTTTTGTTTTTTGTTTCATTTCCTAAGCTGGCATAAACCACACCGCTGGACATTACCCTTTTCGCATTTGGTTTTCAAAATTAGGTTGTGACTGTACGTGAAACGTGCAAAATAAACTGACAGTTACGAGCTTAATAACATTATAATAAACTTAATAACAAAATAGCTGTGTTTTTAGTGGAACAGTATTAAAAATGTTTCATCCTGTTAGTAATGACATCACATTTTAATATGCTCAACTTTAAAAGCAAAAATTGTGAAGCAAACATTCTTGTTAATAGGAAATTAAAGTTATGATTGAGCAAATATGACAAATTAAAGTTAAATTGGAAAAAAGAGTAAAGTTGCAAATTTTGAGTAATTACAATTACTGACAACAGTAAATAAAATTTACATTGTGCAGCGCGTTCTGTGTAATGTGAAATGTAGTTGATAATCAAATTTTTATGTTTTATAAGAAATTAAATAATAGATTTTGCGAATGGAAATTAATGCCACCAGATTTTACACGTACACTCACAAAACTGTCTATTTAAGAGTAATAGAATATTCTTATATTAAATACGATTTCCATTCATTATATGGACAAAACGAAATTCTATTTATAATAAGAATAAATAATTCTTATAAAGCATATATTTATGTAAAGAATAATTCCATTTATATTAAACTAAAAATAGTTTCAATTTAAGAATATTCATTAGATGATACAAACTTAACCTAACAATTGCATGAAGTATATATACATATATATAAACCCACACTACTTTTTTTTCATTTGATTTAATATCTGTCTCTTTTTGCAAACAAAATATATTCTTACTGAATTAATGAAAATTGCTAGACAAACTCATTTATCTATCAAAGCGAATACTTTTTTCCGTGCACCAATTGGCATTCTATACTGTTTTATTTTTCTTTTAACTAAGTACATTAAGAGATATTTATTAATAGTCGTTATATTATATAATAATTCGGAAATACGTGTACATTTATAATATTCCTTATAATATCGTACAGTAGTTTAACAAAATATTAGAAAAAATGTGATCAAAGAATAGGAATCTGCTACCTTGGTCACCAGTCACGCACTTTACCACAATTCTATGCCGTCACCTGGTAGTACGAATGGGGGGGGGGGGGGGGGGGGGGGTAGCTTCCAGTCAATGCATTTGTGAAATAAGACCTGTATTTCTAAGCGACGGCGTAGAATGTTGTTAAAGGGCCCGAATGGTAAGTTCAGTTACTTGGTCACATTTCTTCCAATACACTTTTAAAATACTATTTCATATTATATATTAAGAAAAATATAACAATAAAAATTACTGTTTTTAAGAGCAAAGGAACTAGTTATATTTATAAATGAAACAGAAATTGTTTCTTTTAAAAGACTATAATATTTACTGAAAGACTGTAATTTTTAGTTATACAATATAATAGAAACTACTAATAAATTTACCTCAGCGTTACCTAATATTAGAGCTTGTCTCGTTTCACTGCGCAAAATATACGTGAAATTACCATGCTAAATGTTAATGCTAATTAATTGTCATAAAAGAATTATTAATTAAAAGGATAAAATAAACTGCGCATGTTTTCTTTTGGTATCATTATATATTACGCAGAAAAACTTATTAACATTTATAGTAGAATTTAATTCAAAAATTTCTCTCGGCCTACTTTTTTCCTTTTTGTATACTCGGTCATTTCCCTAATTTTATTATTTATTAAAAAAATTTTAATGGCTGTTCAGTACTTCGCCGGTATTGTTTCTGTATCATCTATTAGTTTAGAATTATGAGATTTACCAGTAAAGAGTTAATACTGGCCCAACTCTGATACTCAATTAATCCCAACTTAGGTATAAATTTGTATAACTAAAAATACTAGTAGTATACCTATACACTGTCAATAACCAGACAACATACACGGAGAAAAAAGAACATTAAAAATTAGAAACCAATGGATTTTGACTGTTTATTACATGTTTTGTCCGCTAGGTGTCACTAGTCAGTGTTTCTAACCTATGCCGTTCATAAGACAGAATGTCAAATTGCCAAAACTATATGGAATTACAATGGCATTGAACAATTCTTTAAATCACCAGTACTGGTACAAGTCTGGATTAACGTTGTGTCAGTACTAGGCCGGTGGAACATTTCCTACTAGTTAAATTAACAGACGCCGATTGAAAAATGGCAAATTACACTGGTGTAGAAGTAGCGAGTAACGTGATTTAACGCGCGCGTACGTAAACTAAGCGGCGCACGGTCAACGGGCGTGTTATTAATCGGAGAAATCTCCAAGGCGCGCATTAAAATTTGCGCGTTTCGCCAAATCAATCGGCGGGGCGTTATCGCGCCGCGGTGCCGGTAATTGAAACGTTAAAAATAACGCTGCCCCGTCCATTAAAGTAATTACGCGTTTCAATGAAATTTATTGGCGTTAATTGGCACCATTATAAAAGAGCGCGCAAATATATACGAAGTAAGCCGCGGTCGTAAAAAAAAAAGAAAGAAAGAAAGAAAGGAAAATGCAAATACCCGTCAACGCCGCACGGTGGCGCTTGTCCGAATGTTAATCGGCCGACTTCGAGTGCGCTCGCAATCATTGCCGCGTTTATTTTCACAATCCGATAATCGCAGATTTCGTACGCGCCATTTTGAGACGAAACACGAGGCGAACGATGAAAATCACACCGCTCCCGGCATTAATTGGTACCAACTGTGATACCGCTTGAATATTTAATAAACTCGGTAATTGCGGCCATCAAGGAATGTTGGTGATTAATTGTGTCAGATACGGACGCAAAGTGACAGTCAGGCTGACGAACGACTTAATCGGCGCGCGAGTTCAAATTTGTTCAATTATGTTCTCATTCCTTTTCTCTTTTTTTTTTATTCCTTTCACATTTTATCGAGTTTTTTTTCGAATCGCTCTTTACTTCTTCTTTTGTCCCTCGTTTTCTTTTCTTCTTTTAGTTTTTCTTTCGCGGAAAAAAAATGTATGAAGTGCACTACTAAATTTCTATTTAAGTTTAGATATATTGTTTGGCAATTATTGGGATAAATAGAAATTATAATTATCGTAGGATAACAAATTGATGTGAGTCGAATTTATGAAAACAACCTAGCTAGTTGATTCAATTTACATACACTATATGGCTGATTTAGCCATACAAATTTATCTAATCCAAAACACAGTGAAATCCAAGTAGTTTTCTTTGACATATTGAGGTTATGTTCAGCCCCCATAAGATAAATGTATAGTTGAATCAGCCACACAATTTATGTAACGTTTAAATATTCATTTTAGTCGATTTAATATCTAGGTCCTTCTGCAAATAGAATAAATTCTTACTAAATTAGTTAAAAATTGCTAGGTAAACTCATTTACCTACCAAAGCGAATACTTTTTTTTCCGCGTTCGCTTTTTATTTATTTATTTTTTTTACATAAGATTGATAGTACATTTTCCGCCCGAGTGCACAAATTGTTTTCAATTTACCTGCGTTTCGGGACCGAGCGGATAAAAGAATACTAGGAAAATTGATTTTTGTGCGTCAAAATAGTTTTATAGCGTTGTTGTGGGTCGGTTTTGGAATGAGCGAAACGCGGGATACTTTGTTAGTCCGACGAAACGATCATAATCTGAATATCTGAGGGCAATTTTTCTGGGCTGTTGACTTCGATTGATAAACGTGTTTGCCATGCGTCAAACTGAAATTGCACCTACGTTGAATAAAGACGGGAATGAAAAAAAAGGAAGAAAGAAAAAAAGAAATAAAATACCTTTTTTTTATTTATGTGCATATGTGTGTGTATAAATATGTATAGACAGTTGGGACACGACCTTTGGAATTGCACGATTTTTATTGCGTTCCCTTCGAAAGCGCAGTTATCATTAAGTCATTAACCGATGAACATTCCAATCACTGTTCCATCAACCGCTTCCTGCCGTTTCTAAACATTTCATTCCGATGGTCCAAATTAACGATTAGTCACCAATTATGTACTGTTTGCTTTTATACGCCGCGTTGCGTTACGCGAACTAAATATAATCCCAGAGTAAAGTTGACTTCGATGAATTATTTTGTTTGTTATAAACATAAAAAAGTTTGCTCATTTGGAGTTGGCTATTTAAAATGTGTATTAAAAGTGAACTATTAAATAACGCTTGCTTGGCTTCTCTTATTTTAATGATAATGTTACATTGTCAGGAAGTGTATAATGTTGAACATGACTCCCGAGATAACTAATACTAAAAATCATTTCGATAATTTTCGTCGGTGTTGAATTATATATACCTATTGTGAAATGTCAATTACATAAGGTTTTGTAAACTCAACTTGTATAATGCAGGGAGAAAATGAGTCCACGATAAAAGCTACTAAACTCTGTACATTGTGCATGTTACTTGTCCAAATTATCATTTTTATAATATACGCGTTCCATTTTCGGAAACGTTACATTAAGTATTACTGTAATAGCTTATTGCACTGAGAAAAAAGTCATATGGTTAATTTTGGTGATAACTAGAATTCTGGTTGAATTAAAGATATTATGGTAATTGTTAAACTAAAAATTAGGTAACTGGTACTAAAATTTTATAGTATTCACGACAATTAACTAGGAATATAGTTAACATTACTATTCATTTTTTTCAGTGTAATTGAGTCTAATTGAACCTATTATACACTGAGAAAAAAGTAATAGTAAAATTGAAAACAATTTATATCCATTTGAGGATATCTCTGAAGAGTGAAAAATGTTACTATTAAAAATAGTAAAAGTGATAATTATCAGAGCAATTTGTAGTACTTTTCTACTAATATTTACTACATGACTTTTAAATTGTACTATTATTAACAGTAGAAATAATTACTTTTCCAATATATCCTCATATTGATACAAAAAATAGTAACTTATAATACATTGAGAGAAAATTTTGTGTAAAAATTGTAATATTTTTTTGTAATTTGAAGACATGTTGGATAAAGCCAAAAAGGTACAATCGAAAATTATAAAATG
Source organism: Leptoteleia sp. ZL-2020 (assembly GCA_022817305.1). Taxonomy (NCBI): domain Eukaryota; kingdom Metazoa; phylum Arthropoda; class Insecta; order Hymenoptera; family Scelionidae; genus Leptoteleia; species Leptoteleia sp. ZL-2020. The sequence continues at coordinate 18,853 of JABFPN010001277.1, read as the reverse complement.
TGCTCACAAAACACGTAAATATTATGAATTTTCACTTTATTTCTACAAATGTTTGAATACATTGTACAATTTTTGATTGTACTTTTCCCAACCTTGTCCATCATGTCCTCAAATTACAACGGAAAATTACAATTTTTACAATAATATTTCTCTCAGTGTATATCTTTTTTCTCAGTGTAAATAACTATTTTTGAGATGAAAACTTTTGGTCACACTGGTTGGTAACAATACCCTTATAAAACAAGTAAAATATACATAAAACCCAAAATAATTTTTTTATTAAAGTAAATATAACTGTCGAAGAATAATTCTTTTAAATTCATTTATAACATTATTTCAAGTAAAATTCAGTATTTTCTTTGTACACAATTTTTTGTTCGCGCCCAAAAAGACTATTTATGTTAGTGATTTGTTTCCCTTTCGGATCTTAAATGCCATTGCAAAAACGCAATAAAATATTAAATACTTTATTGCTCTTATCCGTAGTCTCGCTCGAGTTAAGGATTATTGTTAACTGATAATTAAAATGAAAAATTAATTTGACGTGAATAAAAGTATCTGGTTGTCGTTTAAAATGAACAGTTTCAATAACCATAAAGTGAGTTTTCTGAAGTGTTTAATTTTACGGTCACGGCAATCGTAAATTTTTAAAGGTGTCATTCAATATGTGAATTGGATTGTGTTTATCGAGTTTTCGTGGTAATTTACCAAAAATGTTTACCGCCTTTTATGGACCGTTTGGACGCGATTATGGTTTTATAAAACCGCACGATGTTTTCATTAGAAAGCGCCTGATATATATATTTACATTTATAATTCTGCAACGATACAGATAAGATGTTAGATAAGAAAGTGATTTATATGTACAAATTGCGATATCTGAATTCAATCAATTGACTGTAATTGAAACAAAAAGCGTTCTCTTTGATCCGTTTGCAGTTTCGTTTATTTTCGTCCCGTTAATAAGGAAAGCAATAAGTTTTGTTTAACAACATGAATAATTGCGTTTATATTTTAATGTGCATGACGATGTGTTTTTGTTGCATAACAAATGTATTATGAGTACATAATAATATGAAAACATATGAATCAAATTCATACATCCTTGGTAAGTGAAATATACTGAAATAACATCATACATTTTTATTCTCATGTACACCGGGACATAAAATTGTTTTATAAACTGAAGAAAAAAAATTTAAAGATTATTTTTTGAACCATTTTCATCAACGTTCCATTTCCATTTAACCGAATGCAATGAAATTTATTTAAAATGTTTGAAAAACAAAGTATATCATAACTATTCAAGAAATTTGAATTTCATATCCACAAAGCTTAAATTCGCGCGAACTCAACTTTATGTTGATGGCAAACTTTAAATTATATCATTTTAAATTCACTTTAAATGTTAAAATCTTTATGCTTTAAAAATACTCCATTTAAACGTTTCTTTCGATGCTTGTTGCATATAAAATTTATCTGTGTAAATTACAATAAATTTTCCCTGCAAAATTTACGTTAAAATTGGAGCAATTAGAATACTGCTTGGTGTACATGATTGACAATTAATTGTCAATGATAACAAATTAATTAAAAATATTTGTTGGCTCTGCATCGATAAATATTCGAAATATGATTACAATTACACGGAGAGAAAAGATTAATAAAAATTACTGACATTGACAGTAAACTGGGTCATACACTTGAAGAAGTTGAAAAATTACTATCCCAAATTAGTAAAAAGTATTAGCCTTTTACATTTGAAAAAACTGTCTATTTAATAGTAATAAAATATTCTTATATTAAATAGGATTTCCATTCATTATATGGACAAAACGAAATTCTATTTATAATAAGAATAAATAATTCTTATAAAGCATATACTTATGTAAAGAATAATTCCATTTATATTAAATGGACTTTTTTAGAGAAAAGAATAAAAATAGTTTCAGTTTAAGAATATTCAACACATGATACAAATTGAACCTAACAATTGCATGAAGTATATATATATATATATACCCACACTACATATGAAAATGTGTATATTTTAAAGTAGATATCTTTAATTGTTGCAGAGACAAATTTAAATTGAAATTTGCCAACACAATATAATTAATTAAACAACACTGACCCACCATAAATAATTTAACACCGATGGAACACTAACTGAAAAAAACTGCCATGATGACAGCTGAGCTAGGCGTGTGTATTTACAAATGGACATATTCTTATAATAAATAGAAATCTGGTTAGTATTATCCGACATAAGAATTGTCATAAAATTAATTTCCTTTTAATATAAAAACTTAAATTTATTGTATATTAACTGAATATTCTTATTTCTAATTGATTTTCTAATTATTTTAATAGGAAAATGTTCTTTGTACAGCTTTCTTAAAGTAAATATATTTTTTTCTGAGTGTAATTTTCCAATTTTTGCAAGTGTACGGCCAGTTTACTAACAATGTCAGTAATTTTTATTAATCTTTTTTCTCCGTGTATGTATCAAGAATGTATGAATTATTGTTGGTTTTAAAAGGCGTTTCTCTTTTTAATCAATTTTAGTAGTCTCTCGATTCATCAGATATTCAACGGCTTGCGTGTCACTTTTTCCCTGTTTTGAATTAATGGAGCAAGTTCGTCTTTTTTTTTTTTTATATTATCCCCAATTTGTCATCATTATTTTATTTATGATTTGTCATTATGTTAAATTATCAACCGCGATCATCTCGCGTGATTATTAATATTATATTGATTATCAGACCTTTGTGTCGGCAAAAGCTCGTTAAATGTAGAAATTTTTTCATTGAAGAAAAAAAGAATAATAAAATAAAACGACGGGTCGGAAGAAAAAGACTTTTTCACGTACCAGTTTTCACTGAGAAAGATCTCAGTTTCACAACTGTTCGAGCGAAATCAATCTTAATAAAGTCCAAGTTTTTTTTTTTATTTCTTCATTTGTAATCCAAACCCTACTCATTTTAATTAAATCAAGCTTAATTGAATAAAGTTGAGTGGTTTTATCCGAAATAAATAGTAGAATCTAGCTTCTTTTATCGCCATCATCTCGTGTACAAATATTGCCGGACTTTATGCTTGGTTAATTAAACATCAATTTCTTTAATTGCAGTTATCACGGGTAAATTATTCTTGAAGCATTGCGGACGGTTTTGCAAGTGCATTGAAGTGTGCAGTAACAATTTCATTAATTGTTTATTTATTGAAATAGGCTCAATCAATGTGTACTTTTTATATGCATACATATATAAAGAATAGTTAATTATCGTAAGATCTGTTGCAAAACACTCAATGATTAGCAAATTTATTGCAAGCATTCAATTATTCACAATTTGATACATTGTTGGGACATGAATCTTATTAATGGATTGGAACATTGTATTGCCTCAAATGAGATGTAATGTATTTTATTGATCAAGGTAAACGCTGTATTCTAATTTGTGTAAAATTTACATTTATCAACTCGGAGATGAACTAATGGTAAAGCAAAATTGAAACGAAATTAAACACTTTGGTTGAATAAATTAGGAAAACGTAGAGAGATAACGACGAAACAAGCGATGGCATTGTTTTTGTTGAAAAAAAAAAAATTATACGAAAACTATTTCTTTATAACGTGAGTACAGTTATTTTTACGGGCCCGGCGATTTTTACGACACTTATTAACTTTTCAACCGTACTCCCCTTCCACGTGATTACCCGCTTATTACGCCTCGATTTTACTATTTCAAATGGCAATACTCCGTTTCACTCGAACGTTAACGCGCATCATACTAAAAATCACCATAACTCTCGTCCTTATTGCTTGCCTTTCGCGCACCGGATAAACTCCGTCGGCCGAGCCACCGAGGAGCACATGTTTTCGCAACGCGAACAACCGAAACATTATCGTCCGGGGAGATGGGAAACGGGGCGAGCCCCCGGCCGATAATGCATGCGTTAAGCGTCACGTTTATCCCCGGACGATTTCGTGCGAGATCCGAAAAATCCGGTCAATTTAAATTCCCGTCTCGCGGGACGAAATTCCCATGATCTGTCTACGCGCGCGGAGTGGCAACAAACCCGATGCGCGCGGATCGCTCGAGTCCAATGACTCCCCAAACTCATTCTTGTACACTGAGCCGAAGTAACGACCTTGGGTTCCGTTGGCGAGATTAACCTCGGCCAGTTCGGCGTCTGCGTGCGACTGCGCCGCTGCCGTTGCCGCCGCCGCCGCCGCCGCCGCGGGGCTTTTTTGTCGCATGAAAAGTTGGAAAACCGGTGTCCGCACGTCGATGGCTCGCGCTCGCGCAAAAAGGACCAAACAGGACGAGCGCGAATAAATAATTAAAAGGAAACGCGCGCGCGAGCAAAGTGCGCGGCGCGCCGTGGACGAAACGAAGGCGGCGCGCAAAAGCGGCGCGCCGCGGGAGGGGTGGTGTGTGTGCGCGCACGAACGCGGTAGTTTGTCGAGTGCTCGCGCTGTAAATGGTTAAAACGCCCGTGCCTCCTTTGGGACCGATATGTTCCGTCTTAGGGCAGCGCGGATAGTCAACCTGCGCGCAATGTTGCCACGACTACGGGACAAACGGAGAAACACCGACGGCAGTCAAAAAGCGGCGAGACCGAGCGAGAGAGCCGATGCAGTTTCGTCGGCGTCGCATTTTATTGGTGTCGCGCCCCGAGCTCGAGTATCGGCGCAGGGGAAGGGGTAAGGGGCAGGGGGATGGGGTGGGGGAATTAATGCCGACTTTGGGTCTTAAGGGGATCGGAGTCACCTTAATGCTCGTGTTTCTTCCTTCGTTTATTTTTTGCGCCGATTTGTTTAAGAGCTGTGTTCTCAGTTTTTGTAAGCCCGCAAAAAGGGATTTGTAAATGTTGTTACGCATAGCTTCGTTATTGAGACCATTTAATCACGGCCATTTTTTTTCTGTTACTTTACTTTTTTTGTTCACATTTTATTCCGCGTTGGACGTTCATTTGATAATGCACGTTCATCACCCTTTCGTCCGTTTTATTCTGATTGATCGAATTAGTCAAATTAATGCGGTAATATTTAACATCGATTTCGAATGTCGAACATTACAATTATTCCTGTTTAGGACTCGAATCCGCTATATCTTTATTATTATTATTATTATCATTATTATACTTATATAAAAATTCGATACTGTAAATAATTGAAATGAATCACTTTCACTCGTATGATTATTACTAATACTTAAATATAAATTATGAATAAATAAAGTAAACCCGATGAATATTTTATTAAAATAAACTCCACGAGTGTATTTTCGTTCGCTTCGATTGATTTATTATTTTTCTTATCGATAAATTCGTTTGTACGGGATTAACATTTATTTGTAAAGTTATTAAAGTTTTATTCAAGATTTAAGAAATCGTTTTTAAACTGCTTCTCTTTTTCTTTGTGCCTTTAAATAACGAAATGAAAGACACAATTAAACACGAATTAACATTAAATATTAACGAGGTATTAAATCACTCGTTTTCTTATTTTAATTAAAATAAAGTAATGCGATTATAAAGCAATTAATTCCACTTAATTTGTAATTCGCAATGCAAACAGATAACAGCCTTTGCGATTGCTTTATTGCATTGTTGAATCTTTCTCATTTTTTTTTCATAATTTTTTATCGATACGTTATTCGTGTTTACAAAAAATAACTGTTTCAAGCTTTAAAAAAGGAATTGACAAGAGAAACGCACGAGTGACAAAAGATTAATGACAAAGCGCCATCGCAAACAGTTTCACCGATCGTTCAATGTTTGTCAATATTTTACGCGACGAAACAATAAACGTATCTTCCATTAAATTAGAATCAATTGGATTTTAATCGTATAAATTATGAGCGAATCATCAGCATTTTACATGAACATAAATAGTGCATTGGTGGCAAAAATTATTATACTGTTTCTAAAAATGGGAAAAAGTACACTGAGAGAAAAAAATATCAATTTTTAATGAAAAGTTTACTAATATGGCATTATATTTACAGAATATAATTATGTGGAAAACTAGTTGATTAAAATTTGTTAAATTAGTTTATTAAAAATAGTAATTCTAGGCAGTTTCATATAATTTAACAATCTGTTTATTAAATTTTAGTAAATTGTTTAATAATTGGTTTATGAACGACATAGGCAATAGATCAGCGAAACTGATGAGTAGCGACATCGAACGGATAAAGCATAAAATAAAATGTTTGTCAACAATTAGAGTTCAGTTTATTAAAGTTCCTGGTTTCTTAATTTTTAATATTCTTTTCTCACCGTGTAGTTGTTACTATTCTTAATACACTGAGAAAAAATCATCTAGTTAATTTTGGTTATAACTAGAATTCTGATTGAATTAACCATATTATGATTATTATAACTAAAAATTGTGTAACTGAAACACATACTTTATAGTATCACGATTATTATATATTAAAATTAACTATTTATATAGTTATGATTCTTTTATTAAAATATACAAAATATATCCTTTTAATATATTAGAAATCACAGTTCTGACATTTTTATATTAAACAATGTTTACAATATAACAAACATAAGCGTGCTAAGTACAATAAAGATTGCAATGATAAGTGTCAAAGTATTTAATAAACAGTACAACGCTCACTGCGTTAGCATAGTAAATGTTTCTATATCGCAAACGTGACTTTACATTAAACTTTTTGCACGGTAATAATCATTTTCATTGTATAATTCGATATTGTCCTACGTAAACAATGTATTTACGTCATTATTATTAATCAGTATATTATCTTATTATTGACCCGGACTGTAATGCATTATTTAATTAAAAAAATTATAAACGCAATATAATTCATTACAAAAATAAATTAACTCCAAGATAAATCGCAGAAAATATGTCAACTGCTTAATTTCGCGGTGTGATACATCGCTTGACACACTTTTTTTTTTTCATTCCTTTCATTAACACGTGTTATTCAATAGATAATTTAAATTATTTCACTTCAGCTTCCACAACATAAAGCGCAACGTTAACGTTACATTTGCTCGAAGTTCCTTTCAGTGCTTAAATTATGTTTATTACTACAGAAAGCCCGGCCGGGACGACGGTTGCAATTGTTTGGACGAAGTTGCAGGTCGAGCCGAAAAAGAAGTCCAACAAAAGCGACACCTACGCGATTTATTTCAATTAGCCCAATTATGCACCGGGATGACAATAAAAAGTAATAATTTAAGCGGCGGGATTTGTGCGCGCGCGCCCGCTTTAATTAATGCGTCCCCGTCAATTAGCGCGCGTTAGTCATCGCGGTGAGCGCCGGCAATCCGTCGTCATTATGCCGTAAATCTTTGAAAAACCGAGTCATTCGCGGTGAGGCGGACTGAAAGGGAAGCGCGGTCTCCGCTAATTAAACAAGACGTTACATGCACGGAGGAAACTGTACCGTTGAAGCCAACGCCAATTGGTGTTGCTGTAACAATGTTACAATGTTAATGCTGTCCCAACATTATGAAACGTAACATCTACGCGCAGAAAAATGAATGAGTTAATTTTACCATAATTAATATCAGTCGAACTTCAGAAGACAATACCCACGCGGAAAAAAAGTATTCGCTAAATCGCGAGGTGAATGAGTTTATCTAGCAATTTTTAAATAATTTGGTAAGAATTTATTCTATTTGCAGAAGGACCTAGATATTAAATCGACTAAAATGAATATTTAAACGTTACATAAATTGTATGGCTGATTTAACCATGAACTTATCTTATGGGAACTGAACATAACCTCAATATGTCAAGGAAAACTACTTGGATTTCACTGTTTTTTGGATTAGATAAATTTGTATGGCTGATTCAGCTATATGTGACCGTACATATGATAAAATATGAAATATATGATAAAATAAAGTATTTATTCTTATAAGTTTATTTAAATTTTTACAGATTTATTGGAATATATACTTTATTATAGTGTTTCTATTATAAGAATGGTCATAAATTGTCTTCGAAGGTTCGAATTCAATTTTTTATGGGAAAATTAATTGTTTCATTTTTTTGCGTATACAAAAAATTTACGTTATGTTTGTTATGTAGGTGTTAGAGTGTTATCATGTTCTATTATTGTCAAGAGAAAGTTGACATTACAGTCGACATTGCAAGAGGATAGAATTATCTGCGGTAACTGATGTAGTATTGATAAAGTTCCGTTCGAAAAGAAACGTAGAAATGCACGATTTGTAAACATAAACACAGATTAAATAAACATGGAGCAAAACAAATTGACGCGGTTACTAACCAAACAATAACAACATTATGTCCATCAGTTGTGCCGTTAGAGCATTGTTTTTTGTAATTCCAACATAAATTTCAGCATATATTTAACATATACACGATAAAAAAAGTTGTATTTAAAATTACCATACCTTCTCGGGTTAGAAATCTATTATCTATAGTATCTGCCATTTTACCATACCATTGCAGTAAAATTTTATGTATAATAAAGTAAAACTTTATATTCAATATGGTAATAATTACCATAAATCGTGGCAACTTTACAAGATCATACAACAACTTTTACTATACCACACTGAGAAAAAAAAATATGTTAAATTTTCGTATATAATTAGTAAACTGAAACTATATGTAGCGTATAAGAAATTTTCAAATTAAATATATGAAAACTTAGCACATATATTACACTACTTTATATAATTATGTTTCCTTTTCGCATACTTAATGCTAAACTTTCATACATTTTATTTGAAACTTTCTTATACTTTCCGTATAGTCTCAGTTTCCTAACTATATACGAAAAATTAATATATTGTTTTTCTCAGTGCATATAATAAATATTATGTTGGTATAACAATTATATAAACATCATAAACGATATCCCTTCACCTTCAGAAGGTATAATAACTTTTATTATTAACTTTTTTTCTCAGTATACAACTTAACAAAGCAATTAATGTTGCAACGGCAGAAACATTTATCTCCGTGTGCGTATCGCGTGCGAGAAATGAAAAGAATAAAGGAAACGAAAAAAAAAGAAGGGGGGGGGGGTAGTTTAAAATACCGTTGTGGAACAAAGTTTAACAAATAATAAGTTTGCACGAGGAATTGGCAACAAGACGGGCATTTCCAAACACGGCTCGAGTTTCCCCGTCGTGTCCCGCTCTCGTCGGTGGTGGTGTCCTTGTCGCGCGGTCTGCTCGCTCGCTCGCACGCACGGTTGGCCCCCGGACGCAGCGCGCCGTCGAGATTCGAGACGAGAGCGCCGCTGCCAATCTTCACGACCGGAAACTTCAACATTTTCGAGGGCTCGCCTTCGGCTCCATTTTTGCGCCCTCTCCAATCCTCCGTCCCTCTTACTTCTTCTCTCCCTTTATCTTCGTGCTCCCTCGCATTGTCTCCTCGCCGGGCTCACTTCGGATACGAATTAAGAGCAAAGTTTTTAGTGATTGGCGTAAATAGTTTGTATAGTTGCGGTAATCATGTTGTGTTACGAGGGCGAAATTAATAATGCATTGGAGCGGGGTTGAAGGTAGGGAGGGAGGGAGGGAGGGGGGCGAGTTTGACGGCTCGACAAAGGTTTTTCGTTGCTCCGGCGGGGCGGTCCGATTTATTATTGAGGCGATGCTTTCGTTGATTTATGACATTCGTATTAATTGTGACGTTTCTCGTTGCGGACTATTCTTCAATGTTGAGCACTGATTAATGACGTTGAATGGGGCGAATTACGTTACTCCATTCGGTTTAGTTTACTTTACAATTTGTTTCACCATTTTCGTGGGCTTAGTTACTTTATTTTGTGTACACTGAGTTAATAAATATAGTGCAGTTTTTTTTTTTAACAACGTGATGAATGTGTAGCTTTTAAACGTAACCCTTGTTTATAATAAAAATGTTCACTTTACCAATAAAAATTTGAAATCGAGTTGCGAGGATTAAAAAAAATCAATTTGTAATAAAAAAACGTATTAATAAGATTATAAAAAGGAGGGTTGATGCAATTTTTTAACGAGACTCTTTGAAAATATTATTTAACAGGAAAAAAAGTGTTTTCAAGTTGAGTACGATATTTTATTCATCACGAAAGTGAAATATTTTAATAGCCTGCAGGTCTACCAACACATTTTACCTTTAAGGCGAATAAAATACTTCTAGTGATTTGTTTTATTTTTCAATAACAATTTTAGTATATTTTTTTTAATATTGTAAAGTTTTTTTTTTTTTAGTTTATACTATGTATAATATCATACTGATATTGTTTTGAAAACTTTATTTTTATATTTACCTGGTAAGACGGATTTAGGCCTAAGGCCCTGGGGCTTCGCGGGCTTGGAGTAGGCAACATTTGAGGGACGGTAAAAATTTGAAAGGGAGCTATACATTGATGTTACAAGAAAGGTTGTGTGTCAGCATGGGTTGATCAAATCCGCCACTGTATTTACCGCAACCGCTTTTTTAACAGTTGACTCCAAATCAACTATAAAAGAGAGTTGCGGTAACAATGGTATTGTAGATACTACATTTTATTGTTACTAAAACTGAATTTGCAATTATAATAAATAATTATATGGTAACTATGTAATTTTATTTGTGCTAACTCCGTAAAATTCTTTCAATGTATTTATGTAATTTTTGAAGTGGTTACTTAAGCATATTCAGATTGATGATTAGGGGTGATATAGGGATGACTAATTGATTGATATATATATATATATATGATTTAAAAATGTGAAGAAATTCGTGCACAAGTAAAAATAACTGAAATTATAAAATAGAATACTATACTTTTTGTTTACTGAGCGATCGAATAAAGTGAAACAATTGAATGTTTCATTCTATATATATATATATCTGGGTATAATAGCAGACAAATAATTGTTCTGATTCAATAATCCTATTAGTCGATTTAAAGTGTTAATAATTAATACACAATTTAATTAATTGAGATACTGTCATTTAGTATATTATTGCATATTAAACCTCTGAGCTCGTTTAATAATTAGTGTAAATAATCCTTTAAAAGGACAAACAAATTATCATTTCATTTAATCCGAATTATTAATTTCATAAATGACCATCAGTTCTCTTTTTCTCCCCAATACTATGTCAATATTCTTTATTATTATTATTATCATTATTATTATTATTATTCATCAAACTGTTTTATTTGAATAAAACATGGACTGAAAGCATCAACAATCCATTATTCTCACTGTCAAATAAACAAAGCCAAAACAAATAAAGACTATTATTTTTATCGCGTTACACTAAATAAATATTTAATATCATTCGTGTAAAAACTCCAAGCGCAGCATGTTATAACTGGTATAAAAGAAAATATACATATAAACGAAAGAAAGCCACGCATATAATTGTAACGAAACGGTATCAAGAAGTGAATACGACAAATATTTGTCGAGCATAAAGTTTGTTCGCCTTTCCTGTAACCCGAACTTCTCCGGTGGTAGGGGGGAAAAAAACTTGAATGTTCAAAACACTTAACAAATGAAACAAAGCGTCGTTAAAGCTCGTAACAAACGGAGTAAACAAAAGTGATACGAACTTAGCACATTTACACACTTTTTCGCGCAATGTATACTCCATTTCCGAGGTTTCCGTCCCCGCGTCGTTCCCTCCTTCTTGCTCGCGCGCGCCTCGCCGCGCTGGTCCCCCCCCCTCTCTCTCTCCCGCCATCCGCCTCACCTTTCGTCGAGCAGCTAGGAGCCACAAAAGGAGCCACGCTGTCCTCCTCTTTTTCGGTCGAACAAATGTTCGCGCCCGACCACCGACCAGATCATTTACTCGGGACGCATTTGCGGCTGAAAGTGGCCCTAGTAAAAATTGAAACCAGACTGAAATAGGGACCCGACCAGGCACCACGACAATATCAATATTCCAATATAACCAGATGTAAGACACGACAGGCGAAGTTGATTCAGACTCGTGCCAGTATTGGTGATTTAAAAAGATTGTTCAATGCAAGACCAATGTTGGATGATTACTGGTGCAGTACACTGAGAAAAATTACATAGTAACGAGTGTGCACACTGAGAGAAATATTATGGAAAATTTCCAATAATTTATAGTAAACGAACTATATCAAGCAGATTTTCATTTTTGTTTTTTTTCAAAGTTTAGATTAATTTTTATAGTTATTTTACTATTAATTATTGGAAATTTTCCATAATATTTCTCTCAGTGCAGTTACAGTAGAATTTATTAACCAATATAATAAGTTATATTATATATATATGATAATTTCAACTATATTTATCACTAATTTCTATCTTAAGTACACAACTGTCTGTTGGTTATTTATAATAAAGTAAATTTTATTCTATAATTTTTCTCAGTGTAGATTAGTTACAACTGATACGTTTCGTTATACGGTACTCTATTACTGGCACGATTCTGTCACTGTACAGGCAAACAAATTTACCAGTATTGATAACTAGTAACAGTATTGTACCAGTACTGGGCTTGTAAAACATTTCCTACTGGGTATCAACGCCAAAAAGTCCCATCACTGTACGTAAAATGCCTCACAATGTTAAAACAAATTACAAGCTATGTCTTATGGTTTACTAACACAAATCGTACTTTATTTGGTCTGACCCCAGTTTGGTCCCAACCAGGATAACTAATCGGTCAGGCCATTCTAAAGTCATAGAAGGGCCCGATTTAAAATCAGGCACGTCCAGTTTCACTTTTACTACACTAAGAAAAAAGTTGTGATAAAATTGATTATACTATATATAAAAATGGGGACAAATTACAATTCTTGTCATATTTAAGATACATTTTAAAAGAGGTTATCCGTGTTGTACAAGTTACTATGGTACAGTATAATAAAAATGTTCATTTCTCTTATAACCTCTTTTAAACTGTACACGGAGAGAAAAGATTAATAAAATTTACTGACATTCTTAGTAAACTGGGTATATACTGGCAAAACTTTGAAAATTACTATTTTCAGTTAGTAAAACGTATCAATTTGTTGAAAATGATTCTTAGAAAGCTGACACTTTTTACTAACTTGGGATAGTAATTTTTCAGTTCTTGCAAGTATATGACCAGTTTACCAACAATGTCAGTAATTTTTATTAATCTTTTCTCACCGTGTATATTAACTGAGATAAGAAGATGTCCCCATTCATCATTTGTCCCCATTTTTACATACAGTATAATAATTTCCATCCTAACTTCTTTCTCAGTGTAGGGGGTCCTCGCACCGAACCGCGCGACGTCTCTCAAAAGCGTCGTAACTGGCGGCCCGGCGCGAGCAAGTAAGCCCGGCTCCGACCCGGCTAAAGCAGCTAACGCAGTGTCGCTTGTCGCGTACGCGCGCGCCACTTAACACTAATCCAACTCGCTCGAGATGTATCGCGGCCGATTTGTACATACGCGGCTCGAGTGACGTTAAATGGCTTCCAATTCAATCGATGTCGCACGTTTTATCCCCGCCGAATCAATTTGTTAGCGTTTCGCTCTTTTAAGGCGAAACGTCAAGTGTCACTGAGGGCGAGGCGACAAAAAAATTATACGTTATTGACACTTGTTCCTCGCGATCGTTAACCGACCATTTACTCCGCCGCGATCGAAAAATTTGCATCGACTTTATTACGCCGCCTTAATTATTCGCCGTAATTAAATTTATTTACGCAAAAGATCGGCCGCCGGGGAAAATATGATTTACGGTACAAATTGGAACACGAGTTTTCCATTAGGCGATCAAATATTTATTAACGCGAAATAAGTAGAATTAAATGAAGTAATAATTTCATAATTGAGGTATAATTTAATGCTCCGTACGTTGTTTCATAAGTTATGAATATATAATGTGATTTTCTACGCAAATAAATTTGCCGGTATTTTATTTAAATAACCGGGTAGTTTCTTTTTAATAAACTGCGATAAATTTGATCATATTTTATTATCTCTTTCACTCCGGGGGCTCTTCTTTTTAATTGGCGTTTTTAAGGTGAAATAATATTGATATCGTAATGAATTTTTGTTAATAATGAAATATTAGAAAATTCTCGTAGCAGGTCGTGTTTGACGTATTAAGCGATTTTAATTCACTTATCGAAGGTCATCTTCATAATAAATTTTTTTAAATTTCACTTTAAATTTTATCTCTTCTGCGGGAAAAGTACGTTTGACAAAGAGTGGTCATTAAAACGATTAACCGTGGAGAACATTCTTTTTCAATTGTACAATTGAAAATTGCTTTGTTGGGATTTCAATGTTGCTTTTATTAATAGTGAAGGGGCGACGTTTTCTTTTTCAATACTTTTATAATATAGTAAGAAAATTGGATCCAGATTGTTAGTTTTATGATATTTACAGTAAATTTTATACGATTCGCGGCATAAAACGGGAAAAACGCTCCAATATTTTATAACGGAGCGAAATAGTATTTTATTTCATAAATTAAAAAAAAAGAGGCAACGTTACACGGCGGGGCAAAGGGGGGGGGGGGATTTCTTTGAAACCGAGTAAATGAAGTAATTTTTAAACAATTGTATGCAAATATCCCGGCCATTATTGCAGCGAACATTTTTTTTTTTTACTAAAATATAAAATTTAGAGATTGTTATCTGCGAAGGAGTAAAAGAACAATAAAAAAGAGCAATAAAAGTTTTCTACGTTCCTGAATAATTACGAGAAAGTTTTCAATTAGTTTTCTGAAAGCTTATTTTATTGAACTTTTACTTTCTTCTTCTCCTCAATTGTAAAATATTAACCTGTTCATTAAATTAACATGTCTCGTATGATTTACGCACCATAAATTGTTTTCACAATTTGCTCCGCAGCTTATTTTGTAGAATTAATAAAGTTGCGCGCCAATGTTTCCTCGTTCGAATATCCCGCCATCTATTTCGTACATTCAACCTATATTCATTAGATAATTTTCTTCCCTCAAGAATATCGACCGTTCATATTTTATATCGAATTAAAATTTACAGGACAAATATATTTTAATACACCCATCACAAATAAACATCTAACAATATCAAAATATTTCCTCGTTCTTGTAATTCTAAATTTCTTCTATCGATTAAAAAACTGAGCATGAGAAATGTATCCAAATAAACGGACATTAATTACGATCACAAACACAAATTCCGAGGCAAGTTGCGAAAAGAAGACAAAGAAAGAGTTCGCTATTATGAATTCAATTTCCAAACAATTTAATCCACGTTAATTACCTGTGACAGAAATAAAGAGCGAGAGAGGGGAAGAAAAAAGAAAAGGAGAAAAGAAAACCGCGCGCGCGCGCCTCCCTTTAAGTGACTTACTTCGACCGAGAAAAGGATCGTTTGCTTTTGCAAAATTAACAAGCTAATTACATTCCTAACTGTAATCATTTGCCTCCGCATGAAATGTTTCGCGAGAACATGCGCGCGCGTCGGTGCGCGCCGCGCGTACGTGTGACTCCCGCAGACTTTGATACACGTGTTATGACAAATCGCTCGTGATTGTCGGGCGAGCGCGTATTATGTCAGCGTAAACTCTTCCTCGCTTAGGCGGCGATACGCGTACGCGCGCTCCTATTGCGCGCATCCGACTCTCGTCTACTCGGGCCGACTCGCTCCCGTTTCTTTCATACTTTTCATCATTTACATATTTCCGACAAATTACAGCGCCGCGCTCCCCTCGCCGCCCCTCCCACCCCTCGTCCCCCCCCTCTCTTCCCGCGGCGTCGCGTCCCTTCTTCGTTCCTTTTTTGTGCTCGAATTAACGACCACTTTGATGTCACGAAATAGCGGATTTAACACAATGTATTCGTGCATTTAATTAACACGAATTATACCGTGTTTGTTTGAAATATTTCGAGAAGCAAATCCAATCGATAAAGCCGCTCGGGAAAAAGCTCCGTCGAGCACTTTTTACTAAGCCCCCCCTCACCGATCTCGATTCGCTTTTCAAAATGATTTTGCATTTTCGCGCTCCTCCTTTCGCGGCTTATTAATTTGCGATCGCCTTTTCATTTATGCACACATTTGGGCGTATCGCGGGTGAAAAGATTGGCAATTTTTCAAGTCATTCCGTCGCGCGGATTAATTAACTTTACGCGACTGTTTATTCGCGCAAGATGCCGCCGCGCGATGAAATTGAGCGAGCGCGGTAACAAAAATGCGCTCGAGCAAAATCGATAAAGCTGATTTTGTTTGTTCGCCGAGAAAGAGAGCGGGCCGAGACGGAAGGTTGCCACTGTAACCGGATAATACAGTTGATGGAAAATTTAGCGGGCCGGAAAGTTGAGAGGCTGTGCGATAAGTGCGAAAGTTTGGCCGGTCTTAACTGAAATATTAAATTGTTGCGAATTACGCGGAACGCTTTTGAGATTTACATGCATTTACATTTTATATTGCCGGCAATTGAATGGAGCGCCGCGCGACGACGCAAAATTCTGCCCGTTTATTGTGTTTCGTTACGTTTGCTTAAAGTCTTTTTTTTTTTTTCCTTGCTTTCTTCGTCCGCGTAATTAGATTCGCGGATGTTGCTTTGCAAGATAATCCCAATGAAATTGTAAACGGCGCCGTCTGTCGTTTATTTGTCGGTATACACTGTTAAAAAAATTGGGATAAAAATTATTATACTAAATGTAAAAGTGGAGACAAATTACAATTCTTGGTACACTGAGAAAAATAATATAGTAATCTTGGACTCTATGTGTTCCTGTATAAAATAATGCTCGACAATGTGACAAGAGGTATCAAGTGACACCATTTACCAGACTGTCTGGCAAAGTTCTTAACATTGGAGCATAAAGTCTCAGAATGCCAGAAAGTATAGTACCTCTTATTATTTTATTTTTCTCAGTGTATATTTAAAATACATTTTAAAAGACATTATCAGTAATGTACAATTTACTATGATAGAGTATAATAAAAATGTTCATTTTTCTTATAACCTCTTTTAAACAGTATATTAACTAAGAAAAGAAGAAGTCATTTGTCCCCATTTTTACATGTAGTATAATAATTTTTATCCCAACTTTTTTCTCAGTGTATCGCGTCGAATTATTCAACAAACAATTTAATGAAGATTCGTAGAATTCCTTTTTATATTCCAAAAACTTCTGATATATACATCAAAGATATCCCTTCAACGTCACAAGGTATAACAATTTTTATTACAACTTTTATCTCAGTGTAAAACATTTTGTTATGGTATTTTAACAAATTGACAGTCGAAAGAGTACAAAATTTATACAATTTAGTGTTCACTATAGTAAAAATCGTAGAACATTTAATTTAATATCTTTATACTTGCCGAGTAATAATGATTTACGAAATGATTTTACGTCAATGTTGTTACTAGTTTTAGCAATTTTTCTTCCAACTATTTTATCTACGTATACATATATACGTGTAAACTAAATCGAACTTTAATTATATTAATTTGCAAATCCCGCAACAAAATTTACAAAATATGTTAGCTATTTGTAATCTTTTTGTTAATTATAAAACAATTTTCAAATTAAAATTATTAATTATCTCTCGCGCAATATCAATACACCTTGACTGAACATTTCGCAACTATGCGACTTAAATTTAATAACAAACAACGCGTCGTAAAATTGAATAATCAATAAACAACGATAAGCAGAAAATTGTACGCGCAATGGAGCTGATCTGCAAAACAAATGTTAAATATTACCGCGGCCTCCAGCTCGTACATTCGCCCGCTAAAGTCCACATCTTTCCCCAATAATATTATCCTTCTTTATTTAAATCACAATATTCGTCTGTTCCAAAATGATTTTTCCCTCGTACCATCCATTCCGTCGAGCACTTTTACAAGCGCAATTTTATTACAACTCTGACGAAAGGCGACGCAAAGTTTGTCTTCGGTGCGGCCGAGGCAGCATATTCCCTCCGCATCAAGTTCGCTTCCCTTATTTCCTCGCGAAATTCGCTCCATTTTCATCGAATTCGCCGCGAAATCATTTGCCGTAGTGCACGGCACCGTTCCGTGTTTTTCCTGCATTATAAATTCACGCGAACAGGTTGAAAAGTTTTATGAGATGTAGTGTGTGTGTGTGTGTGTGTGGGAGGGGGAGAGGAGAGAAAGAACCCCCCCTTCGAACAACAGGGGAAAAAATACGATTGGAAAAAAAGGGAAAAGGGAAAATAAGGCTTGGAAAGCATGTTAGCTTGAAAGGGACGAGAAAAGGTGGGGATCGAAAGAGAAACGGCAAGATTAAAAGGAATTGAAAAAGAGCGGCGGGGTAAATGAAAAAAGCAACGGAGCGTTAGAATAGAGAGCGCGCGCGCGCGCGGAGGGAAATCGGTAGGAAAAAAAGAAATAGTATTTCGGTACCTTCCAGCTGGCACGAAAGAGAAGCTCTTAGTCGCCGAGTTGGGATGTATCGCTCGGCGTTCGGTCAATGTCTTTACTCGGCTCCCCTCCCCGCGGCGCGCGGGGTTGTTGCACACCGTCGGTTCGGTGTTGTGCGCGCGCGCGCGCCCACGAGCATACACACGGCTCCCGCGCACGCACACACCGCGCGACCTGCTCTTTTTCTACCGGCGCTCATATTTCGCTACGACCGGCCGCTCTTGTTGGCCCCAGCGAGCGCCTCCGCGCGCCGCTCCCGACCGCTTTCTTTTCGCCAACCGCAATTATAATAAAAAGACACGGGCTCCTTGTTCTTTTACATATGTCGCCCCGTTTAGACACGACTGCGGGCCCGCGGCGCCGCGATCCGAGGCTAAATATTGAGAGAGGTCCGCTGACACGCTTTGATTTATCGACTCCTAAGCGGGATTAAGAGCCCTCCCTGTTTTTTTTTTTTTTTTTTTCTTTTTCTTTTCTTTTCCTTCGCCCGCTCTT
>JABFPN010001276.1:0-30983 GCA_022817305.1 Leptoteleia sp. ZL-2020 | reverse complement strand
AGGTTACAGTACCAGCTTTGGCGAGTAATAAAGGGCTTCGCTCGCTTGATACTTATGTTATTTTTCCTCATACCGAAACTCGAAATGGCCTTTCAAGGGCCAATGCTAAAAACTTTGTTTTATGTTCCCGAAAGAATTTTCGCAAAGCGAAAAAAACACGCGAAGCGAGGAAAGATATTTTTCGAACCCTAGGGTAAATAAACTCTACTTCGCGCTCGCTTAACAGGCCCGCGAAAGGCCATTTCGTGTGCAGGTATGAGGAAAAAGAATTAAATTATTTTAATTCTTTTAATTTTTCCGACATTTAAAAGATTCAGCTGCATTTACATGTGTTTCATGTTCTAAAAGTCCCTATACGTGACTTTTAGAACACTAAACAAGTAAACTTAGCACGGCTATAAAACCCTTCGTGACACTATCACTTTTGATTTGAATTATTAATGAACGAGAATAATTTAATTGAATTATCTAATTTATCTATTATGTGTTTGAAAACGAATTTTGGATGCAGGAGGTGGTACACTGGCACAGCAAACACCCTTCGATAGCCAACATTGCGCCATAAAACAACTCGACTACGTTTTGGCAATTTTTGCGTCGTCTCTTGAAAATAAACAAAGCAGCGACCGTGCGGTGGCAGTACCATCGCACGCACCGATCGTCATCGTCGTAACTCGTTGTAAGTTCAGTTCAGTTCATTCGTGATTGTTCGCGAGTAAATTAGTTGAGTTTGCATGTTAAAAATGGCGGCGAAGAGCGGCGGAATGGTCGACTGGGCATCCACGATCAAGCCGATTTTAAGTGCTTCTTTCGGCATCTTCGACAAAAGCGAGATCAGCGAGCTCGTGAACGTCATCATTCAGAGGTAAATGCGCGGACGCTCGCCTTATGACGCGTAAAAAGTCGCGTCACCTCCAAGGTGACAGTGCGCAAATGAAACCCGATCGGGCGAATACTAAACCCGTACGATTTTATGCACTTATTTTTTTTCAGCGAGGCGGAATTTGCCGCGCACGAGGAACACTACGAGGCATTTTACACATCTTTCGCAGCTTTAGCGGCGGACTACATCAGCGGCTGCGCGAGCACGCGTAAGTGTGCATCCTTGTTTTTTTTTTTCTTTCTAAATATTTATGTTGTCCAGACGTTGACTGGACGAGTGTTGCGCACTTTTCCCTTCCCACCGAGCCACTTCCTTTATTTTTATTACGACATTTCTGACACGCACTAAATGACAATGGCGGTTATAAAAATAAAGGCTTGGCAGTGGGTAAGTCAGATGTCGGCTCGGAGTGCCAAAATCAGGCGCCGTATTTTGATTGCTGTATTCCAAAACAATTCCATTATTTTTCAACTCAAAACCTTTTAATTTGCATTCAAATAAATCTTATGTCAGTCCAACTTTATTACTTTCAATTATATTTTGTAATTTGTATCTGTTAAAAGTGTTGGGTGGTTTTAACATATTTTCAATTTATGAATCTTAAACGTTATTAATGTAATTAGTCATAAATATTAGTAAAACCTATAGTTTTACAAATTATTTGAAATTCTCTATTTGACAGTCTTTTATTCTATCATGTACAAAAATATAAATATTTTTTGTATTTTTCTTGTAATTATAACAAGATTCTTAGTTTAAAAAGAAAAATGAATTGTTTACCTATTTCAACAAAAAGGGAATATGTAGAAGAAAAATGTTCACATGACAAAGTAAGATGGGATTCGTTTGTTAAATGTAGTTAGAATATATTTTTTGTTGAATTTTTTAATTACATTTTATTATAATGGATATACTTGTAATTTGGTTATTATTATTTTATTATTTAAGCATTTCAATTATTACTCTCTATATTATAATTAAAACTTTATAATGAAACTAAATTTTTTTAATACCAAAACATTGCAGGTTTTATTAATTTATTGATAAGTAATCTTCTAGATAATATGAAATATTTGTACTTGCAATTAAACTGTAACAATTATAGTTTAAATTATTTACTTTCTAATAAAATTCTTCTATTATAAATGTATTTAAAATTATTTAATAAATTTCGATCATTTAAAATCAATAACTACTCAATAATGTTGCAAACTCAGCTTTAAATAAAATTGAGAATTTCAAAGAAGGTCTTTTTCTTATTGATATATTACAAAATGTTAATTAAAACGTTGAAATAAGTAGATAATTTCTCTTATTCCTCCTTACCCTTTTTAAAAGAGTACAAATATAATGACAATTGATATGAAACTTGATTTACATTTTCCAAAATAGTTCAAAAGAACCAGATACCAGTCTTTTGGCAAGCATGCAAGATACTTTTGGTATACTTGATTGGCAAACTGCGTCAACACCAGGTGCAGCCTGGAGAAGGCGCGCCCACCCTCCTGACAACAAAGCAACTGTTGTTGCCAATTCGCGCACTCTGCACTGGACAGTCAATGTTGACAAAGACAGAGGAGGTCGTGTTGGTTGCAATTATGAGAAGTGCCAAACTACCGACCTGTGCAAAAACCTCTCCCACAGGTGGAGACAAGGAAGCAACTGAGAAACGACCAGCCAGCGATGCACGGACTCCGCAAAAGGAACCAAAGCGTAGCCGTACTGATCTTTCCAGCACAATTCTTGAACAGCTGATTATGCCGCTACAAGATTTTACACCAATCGTCAGTAATGTCACAGAACCTGTTGCAGATAATGCGAGCAAAGTCGCTGCTGATAATGCCAGCAATGAGCAGAGTTCTGACACAAAGGTTGATTACATTTTGACAAATTTTGAATAATTTTCTTAATTATATTTAAATTGACCAAACATTATAATATATTAAAAACTTAATTTATAAATCATTAAGGTAAAATTAGTGTCACCTTAAATTTATATTATTAATTGCTAGAAATATAATTTAACTCATTGCGTCGCGTAGTGTCTCCCTTCCACCAACTTTTCTTTCTATGATTATGATACCGAGCAGTATCGTAGCGACGTCGTGTATTTATTGTCCAACGTGAGTTCTTTCAAGCATTGAATTACAGAATTGGTTTTTATATTAATAACAATGAGCATATAAAGTATACAAAAATATGTTTTATTTATGTAGATGTTTTCTCTTCAAACATAAATATGAATAAACGTTTTTAATATTAAAATTATAATATATTATATTAATATTATAAATATAAAGGATATGCAAATTAAAGATGTAATAAAATTACAATTTTTTATTCGGTTTGAGGTTTTTGCAAATATTAATATTTTAATCTGAAATTTTAGCAAAATTATCCTTACATGTTAAGAAACAATTGTCTCACTAGATATTTGTTGTAAAAAGATCATCATGGACTTTTTTATGAGAAAGAAAAAAACACGTTCATTTGCGCACATTAGATTATTAACAAATTCTAAGATATTGGTGCAAAATATGTAAGAAAAATTATGCCTTGATATTGGTTAAAAACCCTCAATTATAATGAAAGTAGAAAAATTAATAAACAGAAAAGTAAAAAATATGCACATCTGAACTTCATACAATTGTGCAAATAATAAAACAGTATTTAAGAATTCACATGTATCTCGTTGCAATCATATGGCATTGCTGAACGCTCGCTGATTGACTGAAATCAGTCAGGAGGTGCGATCACACACACTAACATAAATTTTCTCACGGTCCTCTCACCGAGACAATTGAAGATGACCACGGCGCAATTAGTAAAGATTTATAATTTGAACATTCCTACATTTTAGAAATCAATTTATTAATATTTATTACTCATCATTTAGATTATAAGTTATTAAGAACCTAAAATAATTTGAGTTCAATTCATAGATTTAACTTTTAAGTACATTGTTTTAAAATTAATATAAATAATTTATTTTTAGGCGCTATTTGTTGCGAACAACATAAGTACCTTGCAAAGTATGGGCGCAGGAGATACATTATTGGAGATATGCACAAATCTCCCACATGTATCGCGGTATACACGAAAATATCAAACTTATCTTAACCGAAAGAGCTTCTGTTTACCATCGAGCCATTCAGAAGCACATACGATACGTCACAGCTTGCACTCAGTGGTCAATGACATCAATATTGTACACTATGTAGTGTCGCTGCCAATTTTAGAGCCCCTGACACCTGCCAAACTCGAAAAACTCTCACTGTTAACAATGTCTTGCCTGTATTGCTCGATCGCTAACGCAACAGCTTCAAGCATTATTGGCATTTCGAATTCAGTGTCGCCAAAGTGTAGCGTCAATACTCCATCTAATTCGCAAACTAGTCAAACTGCCAAAAGTGCGGAGGAAGAATATGATGCTCTTGCAATTACAGTCGTCGAGAAGAGTTTAGAGATATTTGGTTTGGTATCAAATACGATTAAGCAGAGCACTAGAACTGGTGGACAGGTAAACATAGTTAAAAAATTTGACATAATCAAATTTAAACATATTTAAATGGAATTACATAAATAACTTAATGTAACACAAATTGTGATTGTTTAATACATAATTGGATATAAATTGTAAACATAATTAATATGTAATAGGTTTTACAAAATCACCTGTTGATTGGTGTTTGGTTGCTGGTGGCAGGACTCCAAGCGCAACTTTCTGTAAGCAGTTTTAGCGCTGTAGATAAAGGAAAAGAGGAAAAAGGAAAATCACCTAGTAAAGCACGTGACTCTACAGGACGAATTAATTTAATGAAAGTGTATGTCGAGTTTCTTTTTAAATACTATGCAATTACTATGAAATAGAAACATATTTTCTTATAAATTAATATAATTTGTTGTAATTTAATAAAACAGACAGCAAGGTTTTGGTGTTCTCTCGGTAGCGCTAGCATCACATGCATTGAAAATAATGAGTGCGTTATTAGAAGATGTCTCCGTTGAAGCTGGGGATGAAAAACCGTCAAATCCAGAACCAGTACCATTAGATATATCCGCATCGGCTACAGCCTTGCAAAGAGCAGCCACGTTTTTCCAAGCAGCTCCTCTTAATCATTTACTTTTTTATCTGGCAACTATTAGTTACAGAAAGGTAAAGCAATGTTGTTACAATGACCACAGACTTAGTGGTATACAAAGTATATCCAACTCATAAAAATTCTTAAATAAAAAGAAAAAAATACAATGAAAGAATGAAAAACAATAATCTCACATCAGTTAAAATATGGATGAAAAAAATTTCACTTATGGTGATTATTTGCCTTTATTAACATGGCAAATTTATCATTTTTTCTAGGCATGTACATTAAAAAGGGTACAAAAGCATCCTCTCGAAGGTGATACACTAAGTCAATCTGATTCAACAACTTACTATGAAGACCTAATAAGCTGTTCCGAAAGCACCACTGATGAAGGTAACATACATTCGTCGATCATGTAGCACTTCATTCTTGTTCATGCTATTTCTGTTCCTAGCACAGGCATGTCCTCGCGACTTACAACTGTTCATTTGTTTAAATATAAATTACTTTGTAGCATCAAAAGAAATTCTTTTGTACTTTTTCGATTAAACTAAACTACATTAACGGTATAGCTAGTGTCATTTTATTTTTCACGTTTTCTTGCCCTTCGATAATTTTTCATACATTCGACCGAAATTATGAAAAAGAAGAACTTGCGATCGGGGATCGGATTGCAGTTGTAAGTTCGTAGTGACACAATTCCATCATACTAACTCTTTGGTGTTTGGTGTGTTCACCATATAGAACAAACTGTTATGTCGGTAGAGGAGGACAGCGAACCTCTCCTGGGTCTTTGGTTCGAGGAAACACTGGCCCCTTTGGACGGATTCCCAACAAGCACAACCAAAGATACGGCCAATGAGGCTACTACAGAGAGGAACGCAACTACCATTGTTCCTGATAACAGAGAGCCACACGGAGTATGTTTCGTTTCCCCAGTTTCTTTCAAATTTAATTTTGAAGTCTAATTTACCATTGGAATTTTTAAAGTTAAATAATTAAATGAATAAAGAACGATGTATATATATTACTTTATACATAATTAATAAGACCTTTTTCAATTACTTGTAGTATATATCCTTGGCAACCCAAATTTTTCAATTTATGAACCAATACTTGATTGGAAGTAGAAGTCAGTTTGTTCGTGATTACGTAATTAATGGATTGGTTGAACAACAAATGATCATCCTGGCTGCTATCATTCGAGATTTGGATCATGAAACTGCTCGAACTGATACAGGTATTCAATTAATTTATGACGTGATCATTTAATTACTACTAGTAACTGTTATTTATAAACATTAGCCGCGAAATAGATTTTTATTTATCAAAACAATAACAATGGTTAAAAAAATGAATTCCCAGGTACAATTTCGTGTTTCTATGGCGCAGCACTGGGTGCAATGTATTCTGAATTTTCACAAGCTCTGAGTCGTTACACGCATAATTTGTTGGCTCGTAACATACTCAATGAAACTCTTCAGAATACTTTACTAAGTCATTTGGGGGTAAGCCCTTGGTCTACTGAAAATCAAAATACAACCTCTTGGCCATTGCAAGTTTATCCCAGAACTCTCAGCGTTCTTGCACAGGTAACAGATTTATCCTGCAGAAATGTTATTTTATTAATGAATAACATTACCTAATCTAATAAATGTTTTTAGATTTTGCTTTTGAAACCTCAATCAGAGAAAGAAGCTGCGTGCATAAGTATTTGGCATAGGCTTATCACTACTTTAGTAGAGAATGTTTGTAATCCACCAACTACTTTTGAAGCTGACAACGAAGGTAATTTTGCGCCATTCAATTAAATTTTTAATTCATCCAAAATTCAATACATTAAACCCGCAACTTACTTTAAAAGGTCGTCTAATCAAAACATTACGTCATCACATCTCAACTTATCAATGCGTCATTTAATTCAAATTTTATTATTTACATTTCTTCACTCATAAAATTTTTATTGCAAAGCGCAGACCTTTTAAGTGATAGATAGTAAGTTTTAAATGTTGTCTTCAATCTTAGTTCATTATATATATTATAAATATAGACATTTGGGTGTATTGATGAAAAAAAGTTTTGGAAATAAATATGTTGATAAAATACTCATCTATGCATTTTGAAATTATGACGAAATGTTTTTCATTCAGTTCACAAAGTATTTGACAAAAATTGAAATCAACAACAAAATAATAATTGTTTTTCAGATTTGAATGTTGAACATGCTCAACTCCTATTGTTTCTTTTCCACTCATTAAATTTAATGCAGAAGAAATCAGTTCTCCTTGTGACTGGTAGTGGTGCTGTTCGTTGCAGTGAAGCTATCAAAAGTCCTATGAGAGATTCTCAAATCTTGCACTTATCGCGGCTCTTGCTGCTTTTGGAATACATGATGAAACATTTATACGATGCACCTGCATCTTTACTTGAACAAGTAAGAATTAATTTTCAGTTTTTTATGTTATAATTGTTAGCATCACGAACAAGAAAAAAGTGTTGTGTCATTTTTTTCTTGATTTTATTCCCAGCATCTGTAATTTATACAATCTCTAAAATATAATTGAACATATTTTTATTTAAAGTGAAACAAAAATATGTATTACCTATTGTATAGAAAGTAATAATTCACAGATGTTGAGTTTAATATTTAGATGCAAGATAAATATTTACTTTTTTTTCAATTGAAGAAAAAGTGTGAGAAACCAGGGCCACCAGATAGAAAGAGCCTTCTGAGTGGTAGTAAAAATCTCGTACAATACCAATTTCAATACTGATCTCCATAAATCTCATATAAATTAATTAAATGTAATACATTTAAATGAAACATTCGTATCATTTAAAGGTACAATGGAATTTATTCTCGGCTACAAACCTTATTTCCGATGGCAAAGATGGTAATAAACAAGCATCTAGAATCTATACTCCTTGTAAGAAAATTGAGGATAGTTACCGTAAATACGGACCTGTGGATGAGTTTTCAATGAAACCTCGTTTTTACCATTTGACTGCTTCTGACTGTGATAATCAAGACACGCCAAAATTGGATGGTTTGGTGAGCAACTATTTTATTTATTTAAAGACAATTTATATGAATATTTTATTTTAACAAAATTTGGATTATTACCATTAGAAAATAAATGTAACATTTAAAAAATATTAATAAAATGTTCTTTAAGGCTTGTAATTTCATCCTTGGCACGCCGGATAAATTAAAATATCCTCTACTCGTTGATGCATTGATCGATATTCTAAATATCATCAATCATACCAGCATGCCACGAAAATCTTCTGATGGAAAGGATAAAATAACATTTACGGGACTTTGCGCTATTCAATATTGTTTTTCCATTTGTTGGAGGTATTTATTTATTTGAAAATCTCGTAATTTACTATATTTTATTTGATATTTTTCAAAAATATAACTTTTTTTCCATTTACATAGATTGATATTGATGCTTCCACCATCAACACCGATAATGGAAAAACTTGCTTTGTGTGAAGGAATAACGGTTGGACCAATGCTTTTCCATTCTTTAATTTGGGGGCCAAGAGCAGCCTATAAAACTTTCACTGGATGGATGAAGGTTTTTATTCATAGTTTTAAATATAAATGTAGATGTTAAGAAAATTCGTATATAATACGTACTAAATTTACAAATTTAATTATTGAAGGTAACTAAAAATAAGACGTATATTTATTAGTAAATTATTTTCATGATTTGTCTATTTTATTGCTACAGGACTGTTTAGTTAAACAAGGAATATACACCCAGTATGCAGAAAACTTATTAAAAACTGTATCATCGACAGTCAATTCCCTAAAATATGACGTAACCCTTGCTAAGAATTGTATCAAAACATTGAAACCTGAAATGGGACCGGAAGATAAAATTATGCCAAAATCATCGCTGCCAAAACTAAGTTCATTGCTAATATTGGCTGCAATTGTACGAAAACTTCAAGTACTTATGGATGAAAACATGTCAAAGAATGCCACCGAAAATACTGATTC
The DNA here is from genome assembly GCA_022817305.1 of Leptoteleia sp. ZL-2020. Taxonomy (NCBI): domain Eukaryota; kingdom Metazoa; phylum Arthropoda; class Insecta; order Hymenoptera; family Scelionidae; genus Leptoteleia; species Leptoteleia sp. ZL-2020. The sequence goes on along the minus strand of JABFPN010001276.1, from coordinate 22,003 downwards.
TTCAAAGTAAATATTTTTTATGATTTAACATGATAAAGCTTACTTAAATCAATGAATAAGGGTATAATTTAAATTTTTAACTGATTTGGAGCAATTAACATAAATTGTTGCTATTGTTCATTTAACATCCCTATTATTTGCACTAAAATGTGTGATTATAAATAAATTTAACTTAAAAATGTCAACAAATTGTCCCGCAGTTTTAAACAAATGAAATATTCAAATTCTCGATTTTTAGGTCCGCCCAAACAGCAACAACGTATACTTCTTCTGAGGCACCACCACAGAATCTTTGCCGAACAATGACAATTGACATCCTGCCTCATATCCTGTCGCTCACCAAATCTGTGACTTTGGCTTGTCGCGCGAGCGTTCTCTATCAAATACAAGAGGCGAATTCTTGCGCGGAGTCGGCATCCCCGAATAAATACAGCACGCGCGATTTCGTTGTCTTAGACGAAGTATTAAGCATCGCTGGAACACCTTGGTTCCGCCAGGCTATGCTAGTAACACTATTACCAAACAGCGTGCGATCCGCAGTAGACAAATGGAAGAATATAGTCGTTCCACAAGTTTCATGGAACACTTATGCAAATGACATAATTCCTGCAGAAAGTTACATCTTGGCGACTGTGATGACTCACATCAGTTTCCTATCAGAACATGGAACATTCACCATCAATCCGTCATTAAAAAATTTGCTGCACTCTTTGGTCACCTTTATAATGGAGCACGCAAATGCGCACACTGCACCAGAAAATTCAGACGTGCGCAACGAAGTGATTGATATTTTGATACCGTTAATGATGGACTCACGGATGGAGTTTGTCCAAGAGATGGCGACTAAAACTTTGTTCAAATTACTCGGAGATTCTGAAAACGAAGCCCTTCAGCTTAAAGAACACTTGTTTTTATTGGAACATACTTATAATTTGATAGTGGATTACACAAGTAATAACAGCAACAACAATACACAAGAAGATACAATACATATACCTATTAGTGAGCGCATATTGAACAACTGCATCTCGTACTGGGAACATTTACTGGATAAACCTGTAAAATGTGCTGCTCTGGATGAATTCTTTTCTGCTCCAAACACCAATAGGTGAGATTGGGTTTATCTTGAAAATATATTAATATAATTAATAATGTAATTTTACATTATAAATATATTTATAATTTAAAGATAGATTTATATTTACAATTTGTTAATACATTCAATATATTATTTAACGAGTTTTTCAGAATTCCGTTATTCAATGGTGTCCGGACATTTAACTGGTGCATTCACCCTATTATTTTTTAATGAAAATGATTATATATTTTTCAGATCCCTTATTTCCGTGCTGCTCTCGGTTGCATCTTCTCAAGCTTCCCAACAATTCGGTACTCGGATCCTACGGTTCTTTAATCAGCTGTTCAAAGCAGCCGAAAAACAACCATCTGACGTGTCCTTAGACAGGCTTTGTCAACTTGTCTCAAAGTTGGCAAAAGCTGATTCCGAGCAATTGCAAACGTGGCTAAGACATGTAATTCTTGGATCCACAAACGCGACATCACCGCGTCCAAAAACAGAAGGTGTAGTCGATAATGCGAAACAGAAAAGTGAAACGAGCACCTCTGAAACGAGTCAGTGGCAGAATTTACTTACTGACTCATCAGTGGCTGGAAGCTCCACCAACCAGAGAAGCTATGATGAGCAAATGTTTGTTCAAGAAAATAACCAGTTGTTACTGGCACTTACGAACTATATAGTTAAAGACAGCAGAAATGTTGCAGACAACGCAACAGTAACGATTCTGCAGGCACTCATTCCATTGGGATATCAAATCCTTTTAACGCCGGATTATATTGAGACTGTAAGCTTTCCAGATTTGATGCAAGTGATGTCCACATTAGCGGACGCAGGATCTGATAAAGGGCATACTTTGCTTTTTAAAGCAGCTACCGATTGGTTGGAAATATGGTAAGTATTCAGAAAATTAAATTTTTCTCCAAACTCTTTTAAATTAAGTGAATTCGATACCACATAATGTCTAAACAGCACCGTTAGAGGGATTCGCACTAATACAACTTAGAAAAGCTTGCGTACGCAAAACGAAGCAAATATATTATTTATATTTTGGAGTATTCTGTTTTGTCGTATAAGAAATGTCTTGAACGATGAGTTTGAACACTTCATACCTTCCTGTTTGCAATTGCAATTAAAATAAATATTATGCGGTTAAAAATAAGAAAAAATTAATTAAAGCTGAATTATTAATTTACATTTATAGTAAGCAACAACTGATGACCAAAGAGTCCCAATTGTTAGAAAAACCATCACCGTACGTGGATGCTGGATGCTGCGTTTTGAATTATATCGCTGACATAATTAGCGCGGTATGTCCGCAGCAAGCACAGAATTTTTATTCTCGTGCGACCAGTCCACCATGGGAGGGCGCGCCTTTAATACACGATGTTAACGATAGCGATTGCCTGGATGAGATCTTACAGGACGAAGACGACAGTGCGGCCGAGGATTCCGACGAAGATAATCTATGTTACAAGTTGTGTACATTTACAATTACGCAAAAAGAATTCATGAATCAGCATTGGTACCACTGTCACACCTGTAACATGATTGACGGTGTGGGCGTATGCACCGTATGTGCACTTGTATGCCATAGGGGTCATGACGTCACCTATGCAAAGTATGGTAACTTCTTCTGTGACTGTGGCGCCAAAGAAGATGATTCCTGCCAAGCACTAACCAAACGTAGCCCTCAGAGCTCAGAACACCAGCAAAGCAACAACGCAACCACGGCATACAATGGTTCGGCGACCAATACCAATAATTCGAACATGGTTCTTACTAGTAGCTTGAGAAGAAGAACTTCTAGTCCAGTTCATTTTCCTGCCAACTTTTCAGAAAGAAATGGCAGGGATAAACAAAAACAAATCGCTTTGGCAAAACAATTAGGTACAGATTTACATTATTTTTTTGTTTCAGATAATTTCTTATATTATTTATTTAATCATTTTTCTTATATATATAAACAGATAGGAGTTAAAACAAATAATGTTTCTCGACATTATATTATTTTTTAAATGAATTACAATTCAGACATTAAAAGTTTATTTAAAATTAAAAAAATTCGTTTATGTTTTTTAGAGGGATCTAAAGAATGGGTTTTAGCTCAGTTATGGAAGAGCAAATTGATACCTTCCCTTGTTGAACTGACGCGAACTTTAGTACCCGCAGTCGAAGCATCGTGTCAAAAAAACTCTGCTGTCGGTTGTCACGCAAGAGCGCAAAAAGCATTGGCGCAATTACACTCTTTGGATAAAAAATTCGAACACACGGACCAGTTAATGGTATAGAAAATGAATATGTTGCATAAAATAAATATATTATATGAATAACAATTGTTATTGTTCTAATATCATTTTTTCAGTTGCCTACAATGGGTTCTCAAGAAGGAGCATTTGAAAATGTTCGGATGAATTATTCAGGTGACCAAGGTCAAACCATTCGACAACTTTTATCTGCTCATATGATTCGTCGCGTCGCTATGTGTTGCTTGTTATCACCACATGGAAAGCGACAACATTTAGGTGAGTTTAATTTTTAAATTTATAATAAAGCAATTTGTTTGTCTCCGACTCAAAAAAGCGAAAAATTTATTAAATAATAGAAGTATTTTCAAAGTTAATAAATAATACTATTCAAAAATAATTAGCAAAAAATTGTATAATTTCTTCAATGTTCCTTTCTAGCTGTGTCTCATGAAAAAGGCAAGATCACCGTGCTACAATTAAGCGCCCTTCTCAAACAAGTCGATTCGTCGAAACGCAAGCTCACCCTGACGCGCTTATCGTCCGTGCCCATTCCTTTCACTGTTCTTTCGATAACCGGCAACCAATGGAACGAGAACTTCCTCGCGGTTTGCGGTCTCAAAGATTGCCACGTGCTTACTTTTAATAGTTCCGGTTCCGTTTCCGATCATTTGGTATTACATCCACAACTTGAAACTGGTAACTTCATCATTAAGGCCATGTGGTTACCCGGATCTCAAACGCAATTGGCACTTGTAACTGCCGATTTCGTTAAAATTTACGACCTCTCTAAAGACGCACTCAGTCCACAGTACTATTTCCTCGTACCTACTGGTAAAATTCGCGATTGTACTTTCTTCTTCTCGGACGCGGACTACTCATATCCTAATACCCATTTGCTGCTGATGTCATCCGCTGGCTACATCTATAGTGTGCTTATGGAGGAAGATAGTCTTGCCAAACATGGACCCTTCTATGTCACCACAACTTTGGACGTCGTACATCCGGAAATTAAAGATAATGGACTGGTTAATGGTGGGGGAGTGTCTATATACTACTCTCACGCACTTCAGTTGCTGTTTTTCAGTTACGTTAATGGAAAGAGCTTCATCTCGCCAATCAAATATCTAGAATCACCGATACAGAACGTTTTTACAATTAACTTATTGCCTAGTAAAGTCAATGGTAATAAGTCCAATAATAATCAGCTACAGCAGCAATCTTTGTGCCAGTGGAGCGAGGTGCCTAACCATCCAGGACTGGTTTGTTCCGTTTTGCAGGCTACTAACAATCCAGTTATTTTGATGATTAAACCCGACACCATTATGATACAAGAAATTAAGGTGACTGTTAACTTTTTTTAGTTTTATGAAATTTCTTTCATGTTTCCCTTGATTATTTTTGATTTTTATATGAAACACATGCACTAACAACATTTGAAAACCAAATAATTTTCATTTCCATTGTTTAAAGGTTGTACCAGCCAAGGCTAAAATTATGGATTTTGTAGCCATTCGGCATCTAAGTTCAAATGCAACTGAACATAGAACGACCTTGATTTTGTTGTGTGAGGATGGTAGTTTACGAATTTATATGGCAGCAATGGAACAAACAGGCTTTTGGATGTCCTCGAATGTTCAACCAATTAGCACGACAGCATCCCTAATGAAGCATTCTCGCAGAAAAAAGACAACAAAAGCTGGCAAACCAATGGGTCCAGTTACATTCCCAGTGGACTTTTTTGAGCATTGTCAAGCGATGGACAATGTGGAATTTGGCGGCAACGATCTGTTACAGATTTACAATGTGGTTCAATTAAAAAATAGATTAAATACCACGGGGATGTATGTAGTATCTACAAAAGAAACTGGATTTACTGTTGAAATCACGAACAACGATGCAGCTCTTGTAATGACAGGGTTCCGGGTTCAACTTGGAAATCAAGATATATATAAAGCGCCAGTTTCAGTTGGGGTAATATTTTCATTTTTTGTTAATTTTGAAAACATATTAAATTCTTGTATTCATTTACTTGAATAATTTAAAATTATAGTATTGTGCAGCGTAATAACATGTAAACTAATTTGTTCTTATTTTTCTTATTAATTTTAGGTATTTGGCAGAACTATTAAAACCAATGTAACCAGAAGCCGTTGGTTTGACATACCCTTAACACGAGATGAAAGTCTTTTAGCCGATAAAAAATTAGTTATTAAATTTGGAAACTCTCAAGATCCAGAAGGTGTCATTATGGTTGATTCTATCAAAGTGTAAGCTTAACGTTTATAATTGTTATATCTCGTATTATATACTTTCGGAATATGTTCGGTAAGCATCATGTCAGTGTATATTTATAAATTATAAATTAATTTATTTTTATATAAAATAGGCATGGTATGACCAAAGAAGCATTTGGATGGCCAGAGGAACCAGAAGATATTCCAGCAGGTCAGTCTACTCCAGCACAAGGTTCAACAAGTGTCGTTGGAGCAATCAGTAACAGAAACGACAATGCATTATCCACCACTCCCTTAACTTCCGTTGACAAGTATGTTGAGACCAAATAATATTGTTTTTCGTTTTGATTTTATTTTTCATCCGATTATTAGCACGTGCTTTTTATCATTACTGCATCAAATGTACTTGTAAAAATCGCGTGGGAACTGTATATTTTAATTTCTTATTTCTTACTCTTTATTTATTTCTTTAATACACATTGGACAGTTTCCACAAATTTGCTTCAGTCTTATTTAGTAGACAAATATAAATGCTTCAAGCCAAATATTGGAACAGTACAATTTTTTTTAAATTTATTAATTTTTTGGATACATATTGGATAGAGCACCTTCTCCTCCTTTCCTATACTTTTTTTATGAAATCGACTTTTTTCACACTGATTACGAATCTGAAAATAGAAAAGCGCAGACTTTTTTTTACCAATTTGGACTATTATTTTTTGAACGGCAAATATCTACGTGTTTTTTCAGATTTGTAATCAGTTTGAAGAAACATGTTGATTTCGTAAAAAAAAGCTCTATCCAATAATTACTATTTTTATTATTATTATTATTGCTGTTGTTGTTGTAATCGAAATTAAAAACTTTGATTTGCCATTTTCTTAAATTTGTTTCTGTATCTCGAACAATAGACCTCGATTCAGTTTCTTCTAAATATACACATATATATATATATATATACACTTTATAATACTATTTATGTAATAACGCAACAGATCAACAAAGGACGATACTGTCAGTACAGTCAGGTAAGATTTTAATTAATCATTGATATTGATTTTAAATGAAGCACGAAAGTTTCCCCAAATTCACTATAAAGAAAAAATAAATAATATTTATTAAATAATATCTAAAACGCCTCTGTTCTTTTCTTGTCGCAAAAACAAGTTGTTTTGTCTTAATTTAAAGTTAATTTTTATAAATGATTGTATAAATATATAATTTATTTATTATAAAATATATAATAAGTCATCATATATACTTAATTATTTTAATTTCTTTTAAAATCAATACAAACATGAAATGTGCTGAAAAGTAATCATTTGCAAGTTTTAAATATGTGCACCTCACGTATTGAGCTTAACTGTTTGCCACATTTCTTTGCTGCTTCACTCTATCTAGTGATTCTTTTCAGTTCAGTTAGATTATTAAAGCGCTTGCCATATTTATTTCAATACCAGATCAAGTGAGGTTTTGCTTTAACAGTGAATCATTGATATTTTCATATAATTACAGAATGATTTCGAGTATTTTGGAGGTCTTAGAGTATGCGTTCACATTATCGCCAAATGATGACGGTGACAAGAATTCGTTAAGAGCAACTGCTATTACAGTAACATCCAGCTTATTAACTTTACCAACACCTTCAACGGTTCAAATGCACACTTTCACGTTACTCGCTGCTTTACATGGATCAAAGTCGCAGTACCATGCACATAAGGTAAATCTTTAGGCAACAATTTAGTCCCAGTAAAGTACACTCAGAAAAATAATGTAGAAGAAATTACTACATTTTCTAGTAAAATGAAACTCTATCGTTAAATTGGATAGATTTTGTTACATGATTTGTAACAATATATATATATATATACATGTCTGTGTGTGTGTGTGTAATGATAATATTATTTTCATCACAAAACAGGATCAAGTTTTGTTGAAACACGTCTTTGAATCTTTGAAACAAATGCGAGCAATGGATCGTCGTAATATTGATGCTGAAAACTTCTATCGACTTGTGCTCATCGTTAGAAGTATTGCGATTGCGCGACCTCATAATCTATCCAAATTTACTGAACAGAACTGTACCAAACTGATGGATGAGAGCAGCAGTAAGTACATCACATTAATTAATAATCAAAATAAATTCTTCAGAATATAAATGTAAATTTTTATTATTTGTTTTTACAATGATTAAAATATTTTACAGTTCCAATATTTAATTTCCCATACCGTGGACGAGACGATCCAAATGAACACCTCGTAATCCAATTAATGGATGTACTATGGGATCTTCATATTGCTTTCCCAAAAAATATGGCACTTGCTCCAGTGGTAGTTCATGGATTGACCCACACAGAAGCAACGATTCACACTATTGTTGAAATTATACATGCTTTCACAACTAGCGATGTTGAGGCCAATACACCACTTGCTGCCAAGTTATACTTACACTTGCTTCTTTGCCCCGATCCAGCTGTCAGTTTCAGTGCAAAACAAGCAATTGTTCGGGTTTTGAGACCTCGATGTAAAAGACGAAGGGTTTACATTCCCAGCCCACCACATTGTGGCACTCCAGGTTGGTATTACAAATAATTTGATCATAAAATACGAAAGTCAAAGTGTATTTCTATTGCATTTTCTCATTATTACTATTAATTTTACTTTGTGTAAAATTATTTAAAATTATTATAATATGTATATAAATTTATAATTATTAATTAATAATATTTTTTGAAGGTGCTACAGTGGAAACGGATGAAAAAATTGGATCTGTGCCTGAAAATTCCCAAACTTTGCCACAAGAAGCTCGTGAGCCAGAAGTTCAGCAGTTTGATATAGAAGGGATCGACCCCATGTCATTTTTAGAGGCGGCGGAAGCTGGTGCAAGTGTTGCTGGTGGTAACCGTGCCCCAAATCCACTAGAAGCTTTTCTGGGTCCAGGTGGATTCCATCAGTTGCTGGATATTCCACCTGCTGATGATGACGAAGCAATGGTGGAATTTGCAATTGCACTCAGTTTACAAGATCATGAAGCCGCCGGTGCTGGACTGCATGCTTTGCAACAAGGTTTCCAGCAAGGATTATCAAATCTACAAAATCTAAGTGGACAAGCATTGCAAAGTTTGCAAGCATTTGCAGCACAAGGGCTTGCACAAGTTCAGGGTGCTGTACAGGTAAATTTACGTGTACTAGAATAAATATTACGTATCTTACGGACTTACTGCCTTTAACATTTTTTTTCATAAATACAATGAATTTTTTTATTAAACATTTTTGCTTAAAACTCCATTCATACGAATAATTCATTTTCTCTTGACATTTATATTTGGCGCGAATGCTCGCGCATTTTATCTATCGACTGCAACTTCACGTTGAGCTTGACTTTTTACGAATGACAAGACAACTTTATTTATTCTAATTTTATATTAATAAACATTTTGTATTAATGTGTACATTCTTCTTTTTTACCTTTTTATTCAATTAGGGAGCCGAAGGGACAATTTATTCGGACACCACGGCTTCTGCTGGTGGATCAGATGACGAAGGTTCAACTGCAGCGACAGATGGTAGTACTTTAAGAACTTCTCCAGCTGAACAAGTATGTTATTTTTATACAATTTTAAAGTAAAATGTTTATTTTTTATTGCATAAAGGAAATAAAAAAATTATAATACTTTGTTAGCAATATAATAATAAATTACGCGTAAACAATTTTTTAGGGTGGAAGTAAAGGTAGTGAAAGTGGAGGAAGTGAAAGTGGAGGTAGTGCAGTTGACAGCATAACTGGTGAACATAATGTTTCTGGAAGAAGTTCTGCTTATGGAGATAACACGTCGGATACTAGTAATCGTCCTTCGCGATCTGACACCACAGCTTTGAGCACAACTACCAACTTTACCGTAATTGTTAATTTATTTTATAAATATAGTTTATGGATAATTCACTGTAATAACATACTTTATTTTTTTTTATACCATTATTTACGATATTTTATGGAAAAATATATATACAAGAATATTATAGTAGAAACCTTTTATTTGATAAAGAGATTTATAAAGTTATATAATGCAATGATTTAAACATTTAAACATTTAGACCGCTGAACAAGAAGAAGGTACAGAGCAAAATGCAGAGCAAGAAAACGAAACACCCGGGGAAAGCACCACAAATTTACATGACGTTCAGTTATTACTTTTGGAAAAGTTAACACAATTCATTCCCGAACTCACAAAATCAGATGAAGTTTCGGGTGTTCTAGCCATACCTTTCATGCAGGTATTATTACATATAATTTTATTTGTCATTAACTTCAATATATATTTTTTATATAGAAATTCTCGTAACTAAATTAAATATTTTCACCAGGTTATTTTAATGCTTACTTCTGACCTTGATGGCCAAGATGAAAGAGACAAAGCTTGCGTCGAAAATTTATTACAGACACTTGTTAAGGAGCTGGAAATGGACAAACCAGATACTGAGAATATTTGTCAAAGAAGCAACAAGAGAGAAGTTCATCTCATAATCATGCGTTTGCTAAGTACGCAAATTAATTTGTTTACTTTTTTTTCCGACATGTGTCTAGAAATCATTAATACTAATCTTAATAAATGATTTAAATTTACAGGTGTTTTAATGTCAAGATCTAAATATAATTCAAAGGGTCAATCCGAAAGTCCTAGCTTCATTTCAAGAACAACTGCAGCGATTCTCAGCAAAGCCGGCATCATTGATTATTGCTTGCATTTACTTAAAGCACTACTTGAATACTGGAAAACGTAAATTACAATAAAATTTAAAATATGCATTATTTGATTTCGATGTATTATGTTTCATATTGCTATCGTTTTCAAATTATAATTTGTTTTTAAATACATAAAAACCTTCGTTTATATTAAGTAATAACTTTATTTGTATTGAACAGTATTTCAACTGAAGACACTGGCAATGTGATAGGAGGTCAACTGTTGAAAGAAAATCTCGCTACTTCTTTACCGGACATGTCACCGTTTTTCTTGCGCCAATATGTCAAAGGTCATGCCAATGACGTATTTGAACCGTACCCACAATTACTTACTGAGATGGCGCTGAGATTGCCATACCAAGTTCATAAAAATACAGATAGTAATGCCGGTCAACCAGCGTTCGAACAGGTTTTTATTTTTGATGTTTTACATTAGTTAATTATAAAAAAATATTAATTGTTTATTTATATACTTTTATTGACTAATATCGTGTTGATTATTAAGCAGGCCTGGTACTTCTATCTCTGCGAGTATATGATGTCATATCAAACGCCATTCGTAAGACGTCAAGTTCGTAAGCTTTTGCTCTTTATTTGTGGAAATAAAGAAAAATACAGACAACTTAGAGATGGCCATGCTCTGGTTTCACATGTACAGGTAACAAATTATTAATTAGAATTCTACTTATTCATCATATTAAACGACATTTTTATATTAATTTTTGAATAATCTACACGGTAAAAAAAGTTGAAAACAATCAGGTAATTGTTTCAAACGGTTTTGAACAATTTTGCAAAATTTTATCAAATTCTGTCATTTTGATGTCGAGTGTAACTTCTTAAATGAAAAAAATTGACTGATAAAATTTTTAAAATCGAAAAATTCATTAGAAAGCAAAATTTAATGTCTATTGTTTAAATATTTTTGAACAATTCATTAGCTCTTCGAGCGTTTAACAAGCCTGATAAATTTTAACTTATATTTAGGAAAAATAATAGCTTGAAAAAAGTGTATATAATAAATAACATTATATATATTTAATGAATTTTTATTCATTTATGTTATTCAGTCTGTGCAAAAATGTTGCAACAGCGGTGGTTTCGATCCAGCGCAAGGTATACCGCACTCCATAAATTTACCATATGATTCCCTTGTGGAACTGATTGAACATCTGAAATGTTGCGTTGAGATAGCAACATGTCGAACGGAAAATTGGCAACGTTTCTGTATGAAGCAGGACACGGTTTTATCATATTTGTTTTCAATATCAACATTACTGGATGAAGGTGTTAGTCCAACTGTTTTGCAACTTCTTCAATGTGCGATTTGTACGTCTAATAAAACCAAAGATACCAAAATAAAGGTAATAGTTATTTTTTATAACATAAACCCAGTGTATATAAAATTAACTTTTATTTTGAGACAAAAACTAGTCAACTAAACAGGCATGAAAACCTTGAAATAAATTTATTAGAAGGGCATGAACGATTCTAAAAAGGATTATATTTTCTATTAGGAACCGAGTAAATCTACTGCAGTAACAAAAGACAGGCGTGAACGCGATAAATCGGAAGATTCGGATACTGACATGATTCTGGAAGAGGCGCATTGTTCAATTTTGGTTGCCCAAATCCAAAGACAAGTGCCCGCCCACTTACTTACCAAGTTTATCCAGACTTTCTTATTGGAAACAAATAACACGAACATGAGATGGCAGGCGCATTCACTAATGCTCGCTATTTACAAGTAATGTTCAACAAATTTAATTTGAATTTCTTGCTAATCTTTTCTTTATGGTTTAAAAAATCATCACAAAATTTATTGATTACAATTTGTTTACAGAAATTGTAACCAAGCGAATCAAGAAATGCTCCTTGATTTACTTTGGCGTCTCTGGCCACTTCTACCAATGTACGGCCGTAAAGCAGCACAGTTCGTCGATCTCCTCGGTTATTTTTCTCTCAAAACTGTGCGAAACGCCTCCAAAAAATCACAACAGCCTCAGCAGCAACATTTGTATATGGAGCAGGCAGCAGTAGCCGTATTGCATGCCCAAAACGAACTGCTCTCGCGTCACCCGAATGCCAATCTCTACGCGAATTTAGCACAGTTTGTCGAACTGGACGGTTACTATTTGGAAAGTGAGCCGTGTTTGGTTTGCAATAATCCAGAAGTTCCAATGGCGACTATAAAATTGTCTTCCATAAAAATGGATTCTAAATTCACCACAACTACACAGATCGTCAAACTCGTTGGTAGTCACACGATCAGTCGTATTACCTTGAGAATTGGCGATCTGAAACGCACAAAAATGGTGAGAACCATCAACATCTTTTATAATAATCGATCGGTGCAAGCTGTGGTGGAACTCAAGAATAAACCGGCTATGTGGCACAAGGCCAAGAAAGTATCCCTCGCCCAAGGTCAAACTGAGGTAAGTCTACTTTGAATGTCAATTTTTTTTATCTCTATTAGTAATATTTAATTATGATAATGAAATGGCATTTTAAAGATTTGTTTAATAATTAAATAGATCAAATATTTTATCAACTTACGTAAAAATATTTAATTAATAATGCAATGATCTTTAAATATATAGGTGAAAATGGAGTTCCCTCTTCCCATTGTCGCCTGTAATCTTATGATCGAGTACGCAGACTTTTATGAAAACATCCAAGCGTCATCAGAGTCATTGCAATGTCCGCGATGCTCAGCAAGTGTACCCGCAAATCCGGGTGTTTGTGGCAACTGCGGCGAAAACGTATTCCAATGTCACAAATGTCGAGCTATCAATTACGATGAGAAAGATCCTTTCCTTTGCCATGCTTGCGGCTTCTGTAAATACGCCAAATTTGATTACACTCTGACAGGAAGGCCCTGCTGTGCAGTTGATCCAATAGAAAGCGACGATGACAGAAAGAAAACCGTCGCGACTATCAACACTCTATTAGAAAAAGCTGACAAGGTTTACAAATCACTGATAGCCAACAAACCCACTTTGGAAATGCTGCTGATGAAAATTTCCGAGCATAGACTTGATCGGGGTCTGGAGGATGGCGGTACACAAGTTTCCGGGGGTAGCAACCAAGTGAATCGGGCAATACAGTTATTGGCTCAAAAATATTGCGGCGAGTGCAAGACATCATTCGAAGATCTGAGCAAGATTATACAGAGAGTGCTGGCATGCAGGAGGGAACTCGTTGCTTATGACAGGTAAATTTTTGTATTCCCACATATATTTACCAACTTTTATGTTTGTAATATAATCTTTTATGGATATATTTAAATATATATTTAATAGAAACCAAAGCGATGGACATAAAAGTGCTACTAGAACCAGGAGGGATGATTTTGATCTAACTAAAGCTGATGTGAGTGCTACCACTCCTGTTGGAAGGTGCTATGGTTGCGCATCAGCTGCGACAGAACATTGTCTTACTTTGTTAAGAGCACTTGCAACCAATGTTGGTGCAAGAGAAATACTCTGCAAGCAAGGTCTCATCCAAGAATTAGTTGAACATAATTTAAGAAGAGGCACTGCGCAGGTTTGACTTTTTTTATTAATTAATATTGTCGGATAGATTTTCAACTGTTTTCTTTACTAATTTATATATTAGACTTCTTTATATATTAAAAAGAATAAATATAGTAAGTAAAAATTAAATTGGTCGTTAGATAAAAGTTTCAAAATTTATTTACTTCTACAAGGAGTTTGTATAAGCCTATTCATTTTTTTCTCAGTCTATTTTAGTATTATCGAATTTCATAAAAGATATGTTGTTTAAATATTCAGGTACAAGAGGAAGTTCGACAATTGCTCTGTCTCATCACGCGAGATAATCCTCTTGCAACAAAAGAGCTTTGCTTGTTACTAACAAATCGGGTAACTATGACCCTAAAAGGACGAGTGGCAACCTCTGACTTATCAATGTCTATTCGACACGAGATGGCACTTCTAGCAGCACTGCTTCAGAAAGATGATTCCTGTTGGGAACAGAAATTGCGATGTGTCATGCAACTTTTCTTAATGGCTTGCAAAGATTCAAAGAGTCCCGCAGTGATGGAAAGTGTTATTTTACCATGTTTGAAAATCTTGCAAGGTCTTATTAAGCCGGATCAACCAATATCTAAAAGAAACAAGGATAAAACGATTGAATCACTTGCAACAATTCAATTACCAGAGGGTGTAAGCATTGATGTTGGAAAATGGTTGAGTTGTGACCCTAAACACAGTTATGGAGAATGGCTCAGAAGAATGCCCGCTAAGAAAGTCGATTTATCACAGAATAAACCAATGAAGAAGGTTCGTATTTTTTAAATATATTTTTAATTTATCCCTCTAATTGTTCATTGCTCCTTATTTTTAATGTATTCTTGTAATAATTGTATTTTAATTAAGAAATATTTTGTTATTTTTTTGTGACATTAAACAAATATATCAATTATCATTAAATTTTGGTTTATCAGGCGGAAGCGCGAGCACTCTACTTGATGGAAAAGTACAGTCATAGGTGGCACAACCGGTGTATGAGTTTACGAGGTATTCAACCGCTAAAACTCGTGGATGGTGCTTGGTTAAAAGAAGTGCTTTTCAATCCCAGTTCAAGACTTGCTCGACAAGTGGTTTGTAGCATGGTTGATAGTTTGTGTCAAGGTTCCGAAAGGAAAAAAGTCGTGCTCGTGCTGCTGACGGGTTACCTACAAGAACTGCGAACCGCTGGTGAAAGCAGCGCAGAATTTTTAAATCTTTATCAGAGTCTTATTCAACCTTCACCTTGGAAGCAATTCCTTGCTGTACACGGCGTCATGACTCTCCTTGCTGATCTTCTTACAAAAGAAATCGAAGATTTGCACCGTCTCGAAGAAACAACACTTACAAGTGATCTTGCCCAAGGCTACTCCCTGAAAATGCTTACAGAACTTCTGTCGACTTTCTTGGATCAAGAAAACATCAAAAGGCAATATAAAGGCCGATTAGTTGGTGCTGTCCTTAACGGTTATTTACTTCTGCGGCGGCTCGTTGTTCAACGCACTAGATTGATCGATGAAACGCAGGAGAAATTACTTGGACTTTTGGAGGAAATGACAACAGGTACTGTTTCCAATTGCAAACATACAATGTTATCTGGTTTTCTTTTTTTCGTAATTAGCAAATGTAATTGTAATTATTTTCTAATATAATTTAACTATTGGGATTTCTTTAAATTTTTTTTTATATTTTAGGTACCGAAGAAGAAACAAAAGCTTTTATGGCGATATGTGTAGAAACTGTTCAAAAGTACAGCCCACAAGATGTAAGAACTCCAGTGTTTATATTTGAACGTCTCTGTTCCATTATTTATCCAGAAGGAAATGATGTTGGCGAGTTCTTTTTGACATTGGAGAAAGATCCACAACAAGAAGATTTCTTACAAGTTAGTAATTAATCAGTTTTATTTATGTTTATATTCTGATGAAAGATATTTTAAAAGTATATTTTTAATAAATGACAAACATATATGAACGAAGTCGGAAAAAGTATATGTACAAATTAAAAATTAATATTAACAAATCCTTTATTTTTTTTAACATTGTGTTATCTACAAGAACTTTAATATAATAATTTAATAACAATGTTGATCTATTTTATTATATTTAGGGACGGATGTTGGGTAATCCTTACAGCAGCTTAGATCCAGGTTTAGGTCCACTTATGAGAGACGTGAAAAATAAAATCTGTCAAGATTGTGAACTTGTAGCTCTTCTCGAAGATGATAATGGCATGGAGTTACTTGTAAATAATAAAATCATTAGTTTGGATCTACCTGTTAAGGAAGTAAGTGTATTTTAAACGATTAAATTTTATAATATAAATGTTTAGATACATAACAGAAATAAATAAATAAAAATGAAAAAAAATATATTAATAAATTATATCTATTTTATTTAAGGTGTATAAAAAAATTTGGCTACTCGAAGGCGGGGATTGTGATTCTATGCGTGTAATTTATCGTATGCGCGGTCTTCTTGGTGATGCCACTGAAGAATTTGTTGAATCTTTGAATGCCAATAGTGAACAAAAAGTTAACAATGAAGAAGTGTATAAAATGGCGAATGTGCTAGCGGATTGTGGCGGTCTTAAAGTCATGCTTGACAGGCTGGCTGCAATTCAAGATATTAGTCGAGCTCGACCTTTACTCCAGGTTTTACTGAAATTATTCCGTCTATCAGTCAAAGTTAAGAAAAACCAACAAGTTTTAAGTAAACCAGAATTAAAGGCTGTGGCGGTCTTGCTCGATGTTCTCCAGCGATGCCTTACTACTGAACCTGATAGCTCTCAGGCTACAGTCACGGAACAATTATTAGATGTAAGAAAGATTATTAGATGTAAGAAAAACTACTATAGATATATTATTTAAATAATATAAAAATTATACATATTTTTAGATAATGGAGACGATTCTATCGAATGCAGCATCGCAATCATTGGAGTCCTTTGAAGAATTTTCGCAAACTCTTGGAGGACCCGAACATGTGAAATCCCTCCTTTCGTGCATTCAGTCCGCCGCAGTTAAACAGAACAACAATGTTCTTCAACACTTAGCACGAGTCCTTGCTGCGTTGACTTATGGCAACAAAGAGAAAATGACTCTACTTTGCGATTACTTTGAACCTGTTCTCAATTTCTACAGGTTCGACTTTGAACGTATTAATGAAGATGAACAGAAACTCGAACTTTTTTGCACTCTCACTCAAGGTATTGAAAGAAATGCTATCGGAAATACTTTGAAAGATCATATTATCAGTATGGGAATTGTCAAGAATGCTTTTGAATATATTACAGTAAGTATTTGATGATGCCTGTAATTTTAAACATATTAAACAAAATATTTATTTACATTTATATATAAATTATTAATGTTGGACTTGAATCATTACTTCTATTTTGGACACAAAGCATTCCTAAACAATTCCACTGCGTTACAGATTTTGGCTCCATCTGTAAAACTTACTCTTCTTGCAACAGACAGCGATGAATTGAAAGCGTTTATATCGAAGCCAGCATTAAAATATATTCTGCGATTCCTGACGGGTCTTGCAAGAGATCATGAACCAACTCAGGTAAGTCACGTGCGATGAAAAAATTGGATTAAACTGATTTTTTTTAGTATTTTGTATTAATGCAATAAATTTTTGTATATGAAGATAAAGATATTTAATATGTACCAACAAATTAAAGTGTATTAAAAAAATAAATAATAAATAATATTCAACAGCTTGCTGTTTCACAAACAACAATTAACATCATCCACACTTTGGAACAAGTGTCTTCAAATGAACATGTTGGTTCTTTGGCTGAAAACTTGCTAGAGGCTCTTTGTACAAACAAAAAAGTGGCTAAATTAATTGAAGAAGCACGACAAAATACTCGTAGTGAGAAGAAACGATTAGCCATGGCAATGCGTGAGAGGCAGTTGGGCGCTCTGGGAATGAGAACTAATGACAAAGGACAGGTCACAGCAAGTGGTACCATTTTAGACCAAATCGAGGATCTTGGCGATGAAACTGGACTCGTTTGTGTCATTTGTCGCGAGGGTTACAAATTTAAACCAAGCATGGTTAGATTTATTTATTAATTAACACTATAAATATAAAATGAAATTGAACCTTTAATTACAACTAATTTAATTGAAAATTAAATAAAATACTCTCTCCGAATCAAATAGAAAATTTTTAAAATTACAACCATCAAATAAAGAGGTAACTTCTATAAATCTTTATAGAATAAATCTTTATTTATAGAACTTCAATTTAACAAAAGTTCAAATTTATAACTGAGAGTTTGTTGAAGATATCGAATTATAAGTTCATTTCCTTTATTTTTTTCATAAGTTGTGAGTTGTGTGTTAAATTCTGTTATTGATAAAAATACTTTTTGTTATTGAATGTAGGTCTTAGGAATATACACGTTTACAAAACGCTGCAATGTGGAAGAATTTGAAACAAAACAGAGAAAAACTGTGGGTTATACAACCGTCACCCATTTCAATGTAGTCCATGTAGATTGTCACATATCCGCGGTGCGATTGGCTCGTGTGCGCGACGAATGGGAATCGGCAGCATTACAAAACGCTAACACCAAATGTAATGGTCTTTTACCCTTATGGGGACCGCAAGTGCCCGAATCAGCATTTGCTAGCTGTCTTGCAAGACACAATAACTATCTCCAAGAATGTACCGGACACCGTGACATTTATTACTCCTCAACAGTGCACGACCTCAAACTTTTGTTATTGCGCTTCGCACAGGAGAAGAGTTTCCATGATGATACTGGTGGTGGTGGACCACAATCCAATATGCACATGATTCCTTACCTCATACACATGGCTCTTTATGTTATTAATACGTAAGTTTCTTTTTTTCAAGCATTATTTAGACCTGAATGTACTGAATTATTCTTTACTGATTTTTTTCCAACAAATTTTTTATATTTCCTTAGATAAGCTTGATATGTTACATTTAATATATTATTTTTTCAGGACTAGATCTGCGACACGTGAAACAATAGCGCTTGTAAATTATCTGGAGTCCACGCCCAATAGTGCCTGGCTAGAAAGCTGCTATGATGCAGAAGGGCCTCTTTACCAGTGCACCATGTCGATGCTTATACATACACCCACTAATTGGATTAGATACAGATTAAACCATTTGCGCAGGCTTATAGTGATGGCTCATCAACGTCACGTATCTCCATCAGCGGCAACTAAAACTGTCGTTGACGCCACTGTCAAGGATTATTCGGTGTACAAAAGCGCCCTGGTATTCTTCGGTCTTGTTGACTGTATTTATGCTAACTTTTTCTGTGGGGTAAGAGCAATTTTTATTTAACTGGTCAACTTGTTTTTATACATATAATGTAGTCAATTATTTTGATAATTTTATCAATATCAAATAGATTATTTGACAGTAATTTAAATCTAGTTCTATTATTATTAGAATGCTTTTATTTTTTTTTAATTTAATTACAATTTGTTTTTAAAATAAAACAAATTGATTTAATTTTCCGGAAATTTCTTTCATCGGCAACACAAATTTCTTAATTTATCTAATTTACCATTACTTATTATTTTGTAGAAAGTCAATGTTTTGTCCGACGATCAATGGCCATCAGTTTTAGCAGAATATATTAGACATAATGACGAAGCACTGCTCAAAGCATCGGAACGTGTCCTCGCAACTTACAGAGATGAATTGCTGCCTTGTACATCATTTGAAGAGTTTTGCGATGTTGTTGGTAAGTAGAAAACGAAGGTTTTTGTTATATTAAATGAAAATAAAATTTTATATTAATAATTTTGTTTTTTACTGAATCTTTATTGTAACTTTAATACTTGAAAAATGAATTATAAAAATATATAAATTAATTAATATCCTTTTTTATTTACAGCTTTATTGGAAGATATACCGAATCCATCGACATACATAAGTGACGTTTTACATGCCCTAACATAGTACGAAGTGTGCAAAAAGATTGAGCAGAGTTCAGAAAGGAGTGCTGCTCAATCTTCTGTTGTATATCATTATTTCTTGTAATTTTTGTTCTATCGCGGTCATATGTATACAGTTTTATTTTGTTTTGTTTTTCAAGGACATTCCGATATTCATCCGGCAATGAAAGATAACCAATGATATATGGAAGTATGGTAAAATTTATTGATAACAATATTCTAATTTGTGCACAGATATTCATGAATGTATGAATACTTAATATTA
Source organism: Leptoteleia sp. ZL-2020 (assembly GCA_022817305.1). Classification (NCBI taxonomy): domain Eukaryota; kingdom Metazoa; phylum Arthropoda; class Insecta; order Hymenoptera; family Scelionidae; genus Leptoteleia; species Leptoteleia sp. ZL-2020. The sequence continues at coordinate 1,947 of JABFPN010001276.1, read as the reverse complement.
TTATTATTATATATTATTGGAAAAGAAACGTAACCAAAAGTTGTGTGCTTTACCAAAATTCGATAATATAAATATAAATGTTTGCAAGCGTTCTCAGTTGTTATTTATTCTTATCCACACATGAAATTATAATTTCAACAAAAATTTACAGACGAATTTAAGGTTAAATCGCAGTCGCAGAATAATTTAAAACTATCTCCAAAAGTTGAACTGTATTACATGATAAAAATGCTGTATTGAAAGTGATCAAGGGTGGCGGTAGCCACCCGACGAGCCAAGTCAATATATTTAATTAATTAAATTATATAGTTTTTCCTGAGTTAAAAGAATCGTTTATCATTTCAACATCATTAATAAAATAATTCATTTAATACAAATTAATTATAACACCCTAACTCCGGGACTATAGCACTGCGATTTCACCTTAATGGTATCAAGAAAAAGAGTAGTTGTCTACGCTAGGATAAACAACTAATATTAAATTAACAATATTTTAAAATTAATGTGATACACCTAAAATTGTTTTGACATTAAACATATCAGTAATATTACGCAGCATCGTTTTAACGACCTGATAATAATATATATAATATATAAACCTAATAATGAGAAACCAAAACAAACATTTGTTTTGTTATCAATGAAGACATTACTTTGTTTTTATCGTCATAATCAAATAAAAATGGCTGTTATGGAGTTTCTTTATCCAATAGGCCAATAATCTACAACAACAACATAATCAAATAAAGGAGGGCTAGATAACAGATTATTAAGGTGAAATGTCACTCGTTGGCCAACTTTGAATAAACATAACCTTCTTAACAATACATATCTTAAAATATTTTGTAAAATAAAAATTAATTTAAAAAAAAACAACTCTTCTCAGAAAGCTATCTTTTGGAATTAGATATGAAATTAACATCTAAATTGTTCATGAAACAATTTCCAAAATGGCTTTCTGAGAAAAATTGCAAATACGTGAAAACTAATTTAAAAACTTCTTCGTATGTTTAGTTTTTTTGCGTTTTTATTAATTTAATTTTTATTTTACAATGTATTTATAAAGATACGTATTGTTAAGAAAGTTGGGTTTCATTATGAATTTGGCCAACGAAATTACATTTTAACTTAATAATTAAAAAATTTTAAAAATTTCTCCAGCAACGCATGGTGCGTTGATTACTAAAAAGTATCAATATAAATTTCGTTGGAGAATGGTATGGTGCGCTTTCAGTTTCTATTATTACCACAGTAGCTTTCATCCCAACTTACATAAAAATAATATCGTAATGGTCTTTTTTCTCATTGCACGGAGAAAAATTAAAGAAAGCTGCTCACCATTTTACGGGAGATTCGCTTTACATTAGCTGCGGTCTAACGAATGTCCCGCCAGGGGTACAAATTCCGCCGCTGCATGGCTGCTGAACTGCCATGATTTTAAGTATAACCGTTCGCCCGACATGCGGGAAGGTTGTTACACATAGTTACGGTTTAATATAACATCAGATAATATAGTCAAAATACATTGAGCGTATGCATATAATTGATAAATTTATTATTTACATTATTTATAATGTATAGGTAATAACATAATATTAAATAAAATTTTAAATCAATGCCAGTCGCGGATTCAAATTTTCAATGGCTAACGAACTGCCATTCACACGGGCGAACGGTTACCCGATGAAACGCGCGAAGGAACTGCCCTGCAGACGGGTGGACCGTTGCGCCGTTATCGGCAGACTGTTCGCCCCTGTCGGTAAAACCGTTCTACATTTAAAAGGGAGCATAGTTCTTCCATCATTATGGCAAACGGGATGTATTTAGATTCACTAATTCAAAATGTCTCACATCACTGAATGTCACTAATAAAGAAGTCACTAATCCACTATTCCCTATGTCGAGTTTGTCTATAACAGTTCAATTCAGTAAAATACATTGACTCTC
>JABFPN010001275.1:0-30984 GCA_022817305.1 Leptoteleia sp. ZL-2020 | reverse complement strand
GTGTTAAAAAAACGCGGTCCCTAAATTCGCTTAAAATTGATTTAAAAATTCAGACTTTTTAATTGAATACAATTTTCCCATGTCTAAAAAATATGCTGAATCAATTGCAAGCATCAAATCAGCATTTGCAGAATAATAATTACAAAAACACTAACTCCGTGGCAGCAGACTTACTGCATCACCTTAAGGGGAAATCGCAGTGCTATATCCACGGAATTAGTGTATTTTCCATTTATAACAATATTATAGCATATTCATAAATATAACAAGGAGAGCACCTGCCTAATTAATGGGAGAATGTATGCGTTCGCAAGAAGTGATATTTAAATAATGATCCCTTTTTTTTAATTACATAAATGCACCTTTTTTTAATCATAGGACAGCATTAAGGAAAGAGGAGTGCGATTAGTTTTGGAACACAGAGTTTAAAAAAAGAACTGTTTGTTTCCATAGTAACAGTAGCGATAGTAATAAGGATATTTTGAATCCTTTCATTATTTAATACATTTTTATATACATTAATTACTTTTATACTATGCATAAATTATTTATTTTCCTATTATTTTTTTACTGTACATTTGCGCAGAGTGAAATTGATGTTGACATTAATGGTTATCTTACCTATTGCCCTTGTATGGGTAGGTTAAATTAAAATTTTACTTATTTTAAAGTTAATTTTTTATAGGAATTTACAACTTAAAATATCATGTCACTTCTAGCATCGGATGATCAAAACCAAGATATATAAAATCCTAAACGCGGTTCGTGTTCGAACGTTTATTAAAATAAAATGATGATGAAACAATTTATAAATATATATCTTAATAAAACATTTTTAAATTACATAAACAAGGGGAAAATTCTTTTAATTTTTCGATTAAAGATGTTTAAATAAATGTAATAGTATCAACATTTTAAACACAGTTTTAGAAACAAATATAATTTTACTTGTGTGTAGTTAAAAAATAAGCGGTCAAAAAGAAAGATTTGGAAAATAATTTTACATTTTTTACAGGCAGATTTGGAAATCAAGCTGATCATTTCCTAGGTGTTTTAGGTTTTGCTAAGGCATTAAACAGAACATTAATTTTACCGGCCTGGGTGGAATACCGTTTTGGAGAAACAAAATCTGTAAACATGTTTATATTTACAATAAATTATTAACAAATATATCTGTATACTTTACACAAGTTAAAAAAAAGTGCAAGAAAATTGACTGTATATATCATAATTAACTTCCAATAATAAATTAAATTTCTTATATTTATCATTATTTTTATTGTATATATTTACCTCATTAATTCAAAACATACTTATTAAAACAAAAATGTGAAAAAAAGTAAATGATTATTTAATTATCATTATTACTCTAAGAATCTTATATATATATATATATACAAATAAAAAATATTAAAACAATATAGTTATTTGGCTATTTTCAGCAGATGCACTCACTCCTGTAAGGTTTACATTTATATAATGATTGAACCCAAATATGAATAATTTGTTTAACTGATATATAAGTAATTAGTTTCATTAATTAATTGCTCAATACATTTAATTACAGATACAAGTTCCATTTGATAAATATTTTAATATTACGGAGTTGGCAAAATGTCACAAAGTAATTTTAATGGAAGAATTTATGGAGAAACTTGCCCCTTATATTTGGCCTCCAGCAAATAGAATATGTAAGTTTCATGTAAAAATATTTCTTTGAAAATGAATATTCAAAGATTATCAATTAAATTTTATATAAATAGCACTTTGTTACGCTGCTCGAGGACAAACGGACAATTGCAATGCAAAAGAAGGCAATCCATTTGGTCCATTTTGGGATACTTACAAAGTTGATTTTGTCAATTCATCATTCTACGGACCATTACATTTTGATGTGTATCACACGGATGTTAAAAATAAATGGCTTGAAAAATATCCAGCTGTAGACTGGCCAATTTTGGCATTCACTGGAGCTCCGGCCAGTTTTCCAGTACAACTTGAGAACAAAATGTTACAAAAATGTTTAATTTGGAATGATAAAATGACTAAAGCTGCAAAGTCTTATATTAAAGAAAAACTTCCAAGAGGAGCATTTGTTGGTATCCATTTACGAAATGGATTTGATTGGGTAATTCAAAGTTATGAACATTCGTACAACAATTTTTAAAGCTTGCTTCATCAGGTCTCTTTACTGCAACCCTTGATATTTAAAATTTACTTATTCATTAACATCAATACAATGTTTTTAAATAATTTAAATTCTTTACTAGAAAAAGTTCAATAGCAAATTTTCATTACTGTGATGTAATAAGATTAAAAAAGAAAAATATTCATATAACTTTTTCAGAAACGAGCTTGCGAATACATATCAACAACACCAAATCTATTCGCAGCACCGCAGTGTCTCGGATACAGAAATGAACGTGGTAAAGCGACACCTACGATGTGCTTGCCATCTTTAGAAGTAATTATTCGTCAGATAAAACGAGTCATTCGAAATAATAAAAATGTAAAATCTGTCTTTGTCGCGTCTGATTATGATCACATGGTAGAAAAATTGACGAAAGCTTTATCCAGAATGGAAGTGAGCGTGTACAAACAAGAGGGTGATAATGTGTCACCACACTTGGATCTTGTGATTCTTGGTAGATCCAATTATTTTATTGGCAACTGTATTTCTTCCTATTCAGCTTTCGTTGCACGCGAAAGAGAAGTCCGGGGGTATCCTACATATTTCTGGGGATTTCCACCAGATAAAACACAGACTTCCGTTCATGAAGAATTATAATGTTGATTAATAGTTTTTTTATAAAAGTTTAACTTGACTAAATAGCTGGGGCACCTTCATTCATTGTTGTAATAACACTATCATTATTGAACTGGTAACATTTTTATACCCATTTGTATATAGGTGTTTTTTCTACTGTTTTTTAGTAACTGCAATATTGCACTAATAATGAGTTCATGTATTACAGTTATAAACTATTTTCAGTGAACTGCTACCATGTTATAGAGTATCTTTGTGTTGATTATTTATGAAGGCACAAAATATAGTTGAAAATTGTATTTGACTTTGTAAAATATTGTCTTACAATTAAGATAACGGTTATGTAAATATAGTTTAAAGCACGCATTTTGTAATTACACAGTTTTATATAAAGATTGATACAAAAATGTATTTGCATTAAATTGATTGTTTAATTAAATAACCAAATAATCATTAAACTAATTTTTAAAATATGTCATTCATGTTTATTGCACGTATTTTGTAAAAATATAAAAAAATTTATGTATATATATATATATATATATATATATGTATATGTATGTATCACGCACACAAATACACTCGCACATACATATTTGTGGCTTGAAAGAAAAACAAGTTCACGTGAAAAAGTGATAATAATCGTAAATTCTTAATTTAACTGTTCTATATGTAATAACAAATATGAAAAAAATTGTTTGTTTTGTGAGTAAAACCAGCTAATTCCAGTAATAGTGGGAATAAGTTATCTCCAAAATATAAGTTACAAAAATTATATGATTATATATAACCACTAAATTACAATTTAATATATAATTAAAACATTAAATATGAAAAATAAATTGCTTATGTTTGGATATTTAATAGTAATTATGTTACAAAAGTGACCTACAAAGTAATTAGTAGTTCAGTAAAAGTAAGTTTCATTTCGATATATAAACATCATAAAATTCATTATTTAATTTAATTTAATTTAATTACTTTACATTCTGTAAACCCTAAATCAATAGTTTGACATTTTAATACTTGAATTAACATGTTTTTCATTCAAGCCACAAATATATATATATGCATATTTGCGGTTAGTATTATTAAACAACTATATAAAATACAACGATTTTTAAAAGAAACAATTTCAATATAAAATTAATTGAATAAATCTTAGAATATTGTAAACATTCTACCAAAATAATATTTCTTCGGTTAATCGAAAAGACATCTCATGTCACAAAGGCTTTGTTGAAGAGCATTTGCAAATTCTTCCGAACTTGTTTCGCGGCAAGACTTAAATGAGGAACAAGCGAAGAGTATGTCACTTGGACGAGGATTATAGCAACAGCCATAACCATCAGGCACAACAGGTCCATAACACATAAAAGATGAAGATTTAAAAGGCACCTGAAATGTATTTAAAAAGTATTTCTTGACTAATGTGTCATTTCGCTTGCTAATATAATTGAGTTTAAATTTTACTTAGTTAGAATCAAGTATACATTATTTGTTGAATGTATTGAAAGACTTACTTGACTGGAAGTTAAATTGAAATATGTGCTTCTCTGATAACTTGGATCACTATATATCTTGGGTAGTTCTATTTTTTCCTGCATGGCAATCATTTTTAAACCAAATAAATGTCTATCAACACCTTCTCCTAAAACAGCCTAACATAAAAAGTATATATTAGTATATATTACATAGAATTTAATAATTTATTAATTAAGAGATCTGAAGGAGATTTCAATATATTTTGTTTGCATTTTTAGAAACACTCAAGTCTATTACCCAGCGACTTTATTACCTTGCTAACATATTTTTTGTGAGCATCCACGGCCTTAAGAAGGGCATCTTTCTTATCTTTCTTCAAAGCATTATTATTTGTTAGCATTTTAACAAAATCTACTGATTCAATGCTTGTTGATCTAATGCATTCTGTCCGTGCATCACAAAATCTACGTAAAGTAGCGCTTTCATAATGAGCTGATGGTTTCTTATGTAATTTATAAAAAGTAAGTTGTTGAGCCATTTGAATAAAACTATCAGGACTCAGTTTACATTTTTTTAATTCATCAGTTCCAAATTTATCAAATGTAAAACATTGCATATCTACATCATTAGAAAGTCTGCAAGATTATAATAAATATATTGACTATTCTTATTTTTCTTCTTTATTAAGCATTTAAAAACTTACTCATCCACTGCTTTGACTGCTTCTGCAATAGCAATATCTAATGAATCATTTAACTGAAACTTCAAATGTTGTGCTCGTGGAAAATCTTTAGTGTAATCTGATTTAGGTGAAGTCAGCTTATTGGCACTAAAATAATTAAATTTATAATATTAAAGCGAACAATAGTTCGAAATTTAGTAAGGTCATGTAATAAAATAATAAATTAAAATTGCACATACACGTATTTTAAGACAAAATCATGCAATACTGCAACTGGTACACCTTCACAAGGGGTATGCTCATATTCCATTCCAACAAAACCATCGTATGAAACTATGTACTATTAAAAGTAAAGAACATGTAACAGATGATATCAAAAAATTATGTGACTGAAGTTTCTAACGTTATTCTAACGAATTTCACGAAATTTTGAAAATTAAGAATAACGACCAAAAACACTTCGTAAGCGTTTATAAATACATATAAACGACTATTCTGTACGAGTTCCTCTAATTAACAGCCAATTTTGGTATGTCAACGGGAAAAAGTTATGTAATGTGGCACGAGTACAATAATCGGAAATGAGGTTATAGGGCAAAAAAAAGTACTTTCCCCCTGATAATTTATACCTTTGACTATACCCACTGGTTCTATAGCATTTCGTATAATTGACAGCCAATTTTGGTTTGACAACGGAAATAAGAACAAAAGTTAAATATTGTAGTATGATTGCAGTGATCGAACATGACGTTGGAGGGCCAAAAACCGCCCGTTACCCCTCGTTATTGGTACTTGTGACTATAACTACTTGTTTTATATTATTTAGTCTAATTTACACCCAATTTTGGTTTGTCAACGAATAAGAGTAAACAAGTTATATATTGTAGTATAAGAACAGTAACCGGGCATGAAGTTTGGGGGCCAAAAACTGCCCTTTGCCCCTCGTTATTGGTACTTTTGACTGTACCTATTTGTTTTATATTATTTCGTCTAATTTACAGCCGAATTGGGGTTCGTCGACGGATAAAAGTAATTTAGTTAGATATTGTAGTATGAGAACAGTCAGCGGGCATAGCGTTTAAGGGCACAAAACCATACATATATATACCATTCTAATCAGCATAAAAAGTTAGGTGCATTCAACGTAACTTTTTGCGCTGATTAGAATGGTATATATATGTAGTGACACAATTTTTTGAGATTGTTACCTATTTTTGACCATAAGTTGACATGAACAAGAACATTCATGTCGGCTCGGGGAAAGAGAGCGATCGCGATAACGGAAAACCGCGCTTGTAAACATAGCGTCTCTCCGAGGTCTGTGTCGCGAGATACCGTCGCGGCTCAACACCAGAATTCGTAGAGGTACGCGCGCCTCACCGCTACGGCAACGGCCAATCGGCGCCGTGAATCGCTCGACCAATGAACGCGAAGCCGCGATCCCCAATATAAGCGCGCACAATCGGCCACTCGAGTCAGAGCCAACGGAGCTGCCTTTTTTTTTCATTTGGTCAAAATGAACATTTTCTTAATTATATATATTGCGGTTTTCATAATCCGTGCCAAAAAAACAATTGAAATTGTTCAATAATCATTCAATCAATTAATTTGATTGACTTATGACCAGTTATAAATTAATTTATTAATTAAAAATATTCATAGTAAATTATTAACACTTAAATATATTATTAGTTAAAAATATGCAACAAATTATAAATATTTTTTTAATATTTTTAAATAATTAATGCCAACACCACTATGCCAACACCAGCACGCCAACACACCAAAGCCAACCCCAACACGGCAACAGCAACACCAACACACCAACACACCAAAACCAACACCAACCAACTAACGACAACACCAACACGCGCGCCCAACCGCACCCGCAACGGCCAATCAGCGCCGTGAACCGCTCGACCAATGAGCGCGAGGCCGTGATCCCCAATATAAGCGAGCACAATCGGCCACTCGAGTCAGAGCCAGCGGATTTTTGGCCCTCAAACGTCATGCTCGGTCATTGTAATCATACTACAATATCTAACTTTTGTTCTTATTTCACGTTAATTATCTATCATTAATTAAATAGAAATTGATCATTTTTTATTAATTCATGAAAATGGTCTACCAGACATAAATTTAAATTAAATAAAAATTAAGTGAAGAATAAATTTACTTGAATTGTTTTATCATGCCACCTGTTCCCAGCATTAACTTGTGAATTGTATCCAGTTAAAGATTGAACAGCTCTTACAGATGCATTATTTTTGCTTATAAATGCTTCTTTAGGAATATCTTTATCCAAACACAGAATGAACAGAGCTGATTCTATATCCTCAAGAATTTTTTTATTTGAACCTATATCTGATGCATATAAAAATTAATCAAATAAAATTTAAATAACCAATTTGCAACTACGTGTCCTTATACAAATGTGCTTGTTGAAATCAATAAAATATTCACATACTTTTAAGTTCAGCATGAACAGATGCCCATTTATCTCTATGATTTCCAGTTAAAATTCCGACGGGTTTTGCTTCAACTTCAGCTCTTGCTGCAATATCTTTCAAGGATACGAATATCTTTTCCTCGTTTAATACATTTCCATTTTCATCAGTCAAATAAAGTTTAAAGAACTAAAATAGAAATTAATAAAAATTTAATTCTAACTAATTATATAAAACAAATCAAGTGTATTACATTAAATTTGGTTTAATTGACTTATTTGTATGCGTAACATTAAAAACATACGTGATTGTTACAAATAATTATTATGTGATTAGAATCATCAGTATGGAGCAATCGATCAAAATTCATTTCTGGACGACGATGCGTGCCTAAAATTAAACCGTACGGTTGCATGTCTAAAGGCTCATTTCGAATCATTTCTTGCTTCATTTTACCACTAGAACATTTATAAATGTATAAATATAAATGACAACGTTTTTGCATTATAAATATTGAATAAAAATAATATCAAGTATATACCCAAACAATTAATTTTCTTTACCTTTTCACCATGTTATTGTAATCACAAATTGCCCCAATTAAATACCCGGCATATTTAAATGCGTCGTCTTTAGAGTTAAAACTCTGAGGTGGTCCAACAATTCCAGGATTACTGTTAACAATAACTGGTATTCTGTATCCTAAATATGCCATGTTAAACCACCATTCACTCATCTGAAAATTACAATATCCCTTAAATGAATCTTGATTGTTCCTTATACTCTCATTATTTCAAGTACTTTATAAATATAATATATATGATTATTCTTAATGTTTATATTAGTGAAACTAGTATAATAAACGTACCCAGTTACTGGTATTTTCATATCGTTCCAACAATTTTGTATGTAGGTAAGGTCCAGGACCATTGGTACTAATAAATTCTGAAACAATCTTTTCAGTCTTACTATATTCATGTTCATTTAGAAATGGTTTCACTGACCTATAATATAAGAATTTAAACATCAAAGAATTCAAAGAGTTAAAAAAAGGTGAGTTTTTTTAAAGTAATAATGAAAATTACTTTAAATATTTTTCTGCAGTTGTCTTCAAATCAGGAACCGGTTGTTTTGGCAGTGGCTGCGAGTTTAACTTTAATGTTGTTATTGTAGCTGCTTGAGCTCTCTGAATATGTTTTGTGGCATTATAAAACTAAAATACATATAATAATTGATGAAATTAATTAATTAATTAAAACAATTAAATATTTTAATACAAAAAAAAAGTTGTATTTAAAGAGTATGATTATGCAAGTTGATAACTTTCATTTGATTTCATAATTAAAATATCTTATCTACAAAAGGGACAAATATTTAAAAAATGATAAAAACTCTTTCAAAAGTTATATTTTTAAAAATAATTTCTTTTAAGAGTCATTACATTCATTTAAGAGTATTAATTAAATTAATTTAACATTATTTATTCAAATATTTCATCTCAAGTATGCTATTAATAAAAGTCATTATCTTTTAAATTTACATTGTTTGTTACAAAAATGAAAAATAAATGTATACAAAATATCTTAAAATGAATAAAAGTAATCATATTTTTACCAAAGGTTTATCCATCATTGATAGTGTTGTGATAATTTTGTTCATCATAATTAAAAATCTGATAATTTAAAACAGATTGATCTGAAACTCGATCTCAGCTACTTTTACACTTTCTCAATCGAGAGAACAAATATTTCGAAAAGAAAGTTGAACGGAATACGTAATTGAAATAAATTAACTTCTTTTAAAGGTACTCTGTTCATTAAATTGTCCTTAATACAAAATTATATAACATGTGTATTAAAATATATGTTTCAAATTAACTGAACTAAAATTTATAACAAACAAATTAATAAAATATAATAACAGGAACTTAAATTAAAGGAAAAAAAATCAGAACTGATATCCCTTCAAATGTCAAAGAGCAACTGAATAACTGAGCAACTGTCAGATCGAGTGTATCATTTTTCATTGTCGTTAGTACGAAATTTTTTCATGGCATGGCGCTTCTGTAAAATGAAAAGTGATACACCTTAAATTTAAAACGAAATCCCTGCAAAAATTACAATTAATTCAAATAACATTTAAATTTAAGTAATAATAGTTCATTTTATATTATATTCCATAAATGGTTTTTGTTATTATTCAATATATATAATTTAATTAAAAAATAAACATCACTTTAAATATCGCGCGCAAATGGCAGTCGGCGCATCGTTCGCTTCAAGTGTAATTGGACTCTAAAGTCTAAACTTCAACGAAAATCGCAAAAATGATGCGGCGAGAATAGCTGTCTAATTGTTTGCAGTGAACAAATAAAATAGAATAATGATGATCTCGACAGGTTCCGTGCGTCAACAGTTAACAAATTTGGCTCACTCTGGTGGATCACACAAAGATCAAGCAGAAAAGTATTTGCAATTGTCAATTTCTTCATTCCTGTCATAACCTCTAAGATGCACGACTGAATTGATGTACATTTTTATTACAGGTATCGCTCGATTTTAGATGCAATTTTAACATCTTCCAACGGAGAACTTACCGACAACCTTAAAGTATTCATCGAAGCAAGTGAGTCGTTCCGAAGGGTCGCGAGAAATCCGTTTATTTTGTATCAATAACACTTTGTTGTATTTGTTTTGTTTTTGTTCATTACAATTGTTTTAATTCATTATTTATTGCATTCTGATTATTATCTTTGTTTTCATTATGCTTTTGTACCCATTAATGTATATCTTTTTACAAAAATAAATGTGATATATGTTGGTATTACATTCGTATCTAAATCTTTATTAAGTACTGTAAATTTTATTTGGACAATTTTTCATTTCCAGTTGTAAATGAAAATGTAAGTCTTGTGATTTCAAGACAAGTTCTCACTGATGTGAGTACTCGACTATTACAACTTCCCGATGAAATTTCCAAAGCAGTTTCTCATTATACATTAGACAAGGTATATTAATACAAATCTTTTGTTGTTTCATAATAGCAATTACAATGAATTAATGTTTCAATAGAATTAGATTATTTACATTTTAATTATCATCGTCATTAATATAGGACTGAAAAAAGAAATGTTTTCAAAATACAAACACTAAGCTGACTTTGTTTTGGTTTCATATTTAATCCATTTTTATGTTCTTTAGATGTAAACAAGCAATGTTATTGTTTTTGTGTCTGTAATTTGGCCTTCCAAAAATGTTAAAACATTACTTTTGTATATAGACAATATTAAAAACATATCATTCTTCAGTTCCATGTTATTAACGGGTAATTTTTGAAGAAAAATTAATCTGTTAGTGTTTTTTTTATATAAACTGAGAGAAACGATGCTTTTTAATTAAACAAGAATCATCTAAAACATTATTCTATGTAATTGATTGATTCTTTTTCAATAGTTTATATTATATAAATATTTTTTATTTTATGTTAATTAGGTGCAACCTCGAGTGATTTCATTTGAAGAACAAGTTGCCAGCATTAGACAACATTTGGCTAATATATATGAAAGAAATCAAAATTGGCGTGAAGCAGCAAATGTTCTTGTTGGAATTCCTTTAGAAACGGGACAAAAGTAAGTTCTTATACTATCTATTATGTTATTTCTAACTTGTATTTCATTCAGATATTATAAAATAAATTTATCTTATAAAAAAAAGAACACTTTTCTAGTTGATAATGACACTTATAACATTAAATACATTGTTTTTAATGTAATTTTATACTAAAAATGATTTATTTTATATTTATTTTGATATTTTTTATTGTTTTAAAAATAATAAAAGTGATAAATATAACAAATATAAAGTAATATTTATTTCCTTCAGACAATATACTGTAAATTATAAATTGGAAACATACCTCAAGATAGCCAGACTTTACTTGGAAGATGACGATCCTGTTCAAGCAGAAGCGTTTATTAACAGGGCTTCTCTTTTACAAGTTAGTACATCTGCTATTAAAAATATATTTTATAAATGTTCATAAACTTTAAAAATATTATATCATTTAGGCTGAATCTAAAAATGAACAACTGCAAATTTTTTACAAAGTGTGTTATGCGAGGGTATTAGATTATAGAAGAAAGTTCATTGAAGCAGCTCAGAGATACAATGAGCTGTCATACAGAACTATTATACACGAAGAGGAAAGATTGACTGCTCTTAGGAATGCTCTTATTTGTACTGTTCTTGCCAGTGCAGGTATTTATATATTTCCACTATTTTTAATACCAAATAGTCTATTAAGAATTTAAAACTGTTTGTAAATTTTAAATTACTGATTAAAATTCCAAACAAGAAAGCATTAATGGAATGAATGGATCTTCTTGATATTATATTTATTTATATCAATTGTAAGCTTTTTCTTTTTCAATAAACAATATTATATATTTTATTAAATGTATTTCAAATTTTAGGACAACAACGAAGTCGAATGCTCGCAACATTGTTCAAAGATGAGCGTTGTCAACAGTTGCCTGCATATTCAATTCTTGAAAAAATGTACCTGGACCGCATAATACGTCGTTCAGAACTTGAAGAATTTGAAGCTTTGCTGCAACCTCACCAAAAAGCTTGTACAATAGATGGTCTAGGTTCTACAATTTTAGATCGTGCTGTAATTGAGCATAATTTGTTGTCAGCGAGTAAACTGTACAACAATATTACTTTTGAAGAGTTAGGAGCATTACTTGAAATCCCACCAACTAAGGCAGAAAAAATAGCCAGTCAAATGATCACAGAAGGACGAATGAATGGATTCATAGATCAAATAGATTCCATTGTACACTTTGAAAGTAAGTTATATTTTCTTTGAAAATTTACTATAAAATATAAAAAACAGTAACATCTTTGAAAAGTAAAGGCTATTACCTCCTTATATTTATTGAATTTTTATTTATGCATATGACGACATCCATTTTTGGATCAATAAAAACAATACTTTAATTGCCTGAAGAGGATCCTAAACCAAAGAATTAAAATGTCACAATAAATGTTATGTTTATCTTATAATTGTTAATTAGTTCAAGTATAAATTGTTTTTAAATTCTATATGAATTAATATAGAAATAATTTAATTGCAATGATTTTACACCAACAGCACGAGAGATGCTGCCTACTTGGGACAAACAAATTCAGTCACTTTGTTATCAAGTTAATCAGATTATAGAAAAAATTGCTCAATCTGAACCAGACTGGATCGCAAAGGCAATGGAAGATCAAATGGTTAACTGATGAAATAAAAAGATTAAGTGTAAAATGAGATTGATACTTGTGAAGAAAAGTACAGTTTTGGCCAACGAAAAAAATTTTCTTACACAAATTTCAAAGTAAAATAAAATTAAATTTACGATTTCGAACACACTTTATAGTTGATCCTTTGTATTGTCAAATAAAATCATTAACACACAGAATTGATGTAACTTTTTATTGCAGAAACTATCCACATTTTATGTATAAATGATAATGATCATCACTGACATGATTCAAGTAATATTAAATGTAACATCGCAAGATATAAGCTCTACAATATAATACTCAAAATACAAAAAGAAAAACTAAATAATGGAATACAGAAGAAAAAGTTGAGCACTATATGGACACAATCGCAAACTGCTATATTGTTTACTTTCAGAACAACCATATTTTATTCAAGTTTTAATTATATTTCAGTGGAATATAACGTTCTTCGCTGTTTCATCAGTTCTAAATAGAAGTAAAAGCGCATGAATTTCTGGAACTTTTGTTAAGGAGGTATGAGACAAAAAAGAAAATTTATTTTTTTTTGCATATAGTATCAAAACATATTTAAAACGCACAAAATTGTAAACAAGTAAATTTGTAATGAAATGTCCAAATGTTACTGTTTTAATTAATACTTGTAATAAACGTCAAAAATCTACCTCAGTTTAGGTATGTCTAATATTAAAATTAACTTCAAATTTTTAATGTTTTTTTTTTTTTTTTTTTAGTTGAATTGTTTGAATCATGCATTATATACTGATCATACCTCCTTGTATTTTAAACAACTATAACATTTACTCTGCTAATTTGATCATTACTCAAACGATATTCATTCTTTTTGCTTTTGTTTCAAAAGCTAGGCTGTAATCGACAATCGTGCAACGATTGAACAATATTTAAGGTCATTTATTTAATTCTATATTATTTTCGTTTTAATTTATTGTTCTGGAGTAGATAAAAAGAAGACCTATTCAATCTTCATTGTATCGTGTGTTTAAAGAATAAATTAGTTGAAATTCAAGTGCTTTCTAAAATAGTTCAATATTACAGGCAATTATGAAGTTTCACTGTTTAAACAACAGTTATTTTATTCACTTATTTGGATCTTGTTTCTTTTTATTTTTTGAACAATCACTGCTCATCTAAGCTTCAACATTGAAAGCAACACCAAACTTATGACCTCCAGAGCCAAAATTCTTTCCATCAATGTTCGTTGATAATGTCAATGTTACTCCTATTGATAAAATAAAATATTATTATATAAGCTTCATATTTTAAAAAAAAGAACAATGTTCAAGTTGAATACAATTTTAATAAGATTTGCTATAATTAAAAAAATATTCTTACCATCACGAAGTCTTTGCTGATAACCCAATCCAATTTGAAGTTGAGAGTTAATTTTAGCTCTGATACTGGAATCCTTGTCAAGACTGAATTTTGAGCCAAGTCCAAATTGTGTTACATTGTTGCTAGAGTTCCAGGCTAAATTAATGGCTGTCTCTAAGTCAGGTTTTACTTTATGATAAATAGAACCACTGAATTCACGTCCATTTTCACTAAAAATAAATCATACAATATATATATATGTATGTATATATTTAATTTAATAATATTGTCAGCAATAATTTCAAAATAAATTTCAAATTGTAATTTTCTTAATTGCAAATAAATAGAATGGTTCAATTATTGCAATTGAACAAATTTAAACTATAAGCATTATCTCACTTTTCAAATGTGTATACATTCAATAGAGCGCCTATTTATATTTAAAGTTCAGATAATGGCTGGTTAGTACGAATTCCGACTTCAGCTTTATAAACAATTGAAACTTGATCATTTGTTTAACTTACACAGAAGTATGAAGCGTAAAATCAGATGCAACAAGTCCCAAGGCAAAGTTATTTTTGACAAGTTTGCTTTGAGAAGAATCAAATCCTGCCTGGTAACCAGCAAGCCATCCTGCAAATAATTAAAATATTAGTTTATAAAAGTGTACTGGAAACAGTAAATGAAATAATACATCATTATCCTCATTAAATGCTTTTGACTTCTTATTTGATTTATTTCTCTTAATTCATTTGTGCACATTACTGTCTTAATTTGAAATACTAGAGTGCAGCGTCTTTGATTATTCTTACTTTATTACTTAAATTCACTTAATTTAAAATAATTTTAAGATATATGTGGCTCTTTTTTTTATTTTATATATTTTCTACATAGTATTTTAATAATTATATTAATTATTTAATTTAATAGGCGTTACATCAAATTTTTTTAATAGGAATAGTTACATTAATTACCTTGATAACCGAGTACAGCAGTGGCATTAATTTGTGGTGCCGCGGATAGACTCAAATCAAAATCGGCAGTGGCGGAAATGTTTTCATTTTTATACGTGGTTTTCAATTTACCAGTTTTGCTCCTATAAATCAATATTTATTTGTTAATAATATAAAAATGTTTATAATCTTATATATGATCATTGAGTTTTAAAGATTTTTAAAAATATGAATAGAAATAAAATTCAAGTTACCCTGTTTGAGGTGAAAATGTAGAACTGTATCCAAGCGATAAACCCTGGAGTAATTTATCAACAACAGTAATATCGGTTCCAAGAGTATTGTCAGTGTTCCATTTCTCAGCAAATGTTAATCCATATTCTTTAAACTTATACTTTGTTTCAAAGGTACCAAATACTTTGCCAGTATCTTGGTTGGAAACACCACCGGAAGAAAACTCAACACCTGAACTTGTTTTGGTTTTAAGGTCTAATTTGATTAAACCAAAATGGTAACCTTGACCAAAAACATTACGAGCATCTTTTCCCAAATCAGCGTATACTGGTGGCGACATTTTTTAATGCTTTAAAAAATTATATTTTATATTAGTCTTCATGCTATATATTTAATAAGTGAAATTAAAGAAAAATATTTAACTTGATTTAATAACAATAATTTCTAATATTATAAACTTTGTCATGTTAATTTAGATGGTAAAATATTAGGTTATACTTCTAAGTGGGATTTATCTTTCACTTATATTTTGAAAATATCCTTTTATTTATAAATTCCTTCAAGAATTATCTTTTGAATCTTATCAGTGAAATGTAAACTTTTCGGCATTTGTTTTTAAGATAACTTTTATTAACGCAGCATTAAATATTTAGATAAGTTTATGTAAAAAATGAAAAGTTCTTACAAGATTTCATTAAATTCTAAATTTATTAAACTATTTTTGTTACTGTAATGTTTAGCTCTATATTATTCCATATCAAGCTAGAAAGCGCTACTAATGATCTGTGTACTGTTATTCCTACTATTTAAGGAACAATGAAGGAACATGCTTTGTTCATTTACAATTTCTTTTACATTTTTCTTCAGATTTCAATAATTGTCATTACAGATGATAAAATTACATATACACACGCACATATATATTGATAAAATTACTAATATATTCAAATTCAAACATAATTTTTGTTAAATTCAATATCATTAATTTCAACTATTATATTGCATATATTTCTGATCATGGTGATACATAATTATCAAAATATTACGAAGAGTGAAATTATTCATTATTGATAAGTGATTTGTTATTCTTTGTTATAATTTTTTTGTAAATTTTAAGAACAATTAAAATTAGATAAAATGAAGAAAAATTAGTTAAATCACAGGTATAGATGGTGGTCAATTTATTTTGGTACATTTATTAAGCAATTAAAATATTATTATAATTGAACAGAGTAATATGATGAATTTTGGAAAAAAAACTTGAACAATAAGATGGTCGTAAAATTAAGTGAAAGCTGATCGGTATTGACCATCTATTACATAAGAATACGCGAAACTCCATTCAACCTTAATCTTTCAAGTGTTAACAATGGAATTTAATATTAAATAACCCCGTATAGAAAATAATAATAGTCGCGTCGCGTAAATTGAGAAAACTGGAAATTTCGCGGTCAAAGGGGAAAGGTAACGCCTAAATAAGACCCTTTTTGTTGAATTTCAGTGGAAGGTCGCAAGAATGGCAGACGACATTGTATGGTTAGCGAGCACCGGTAGTTGCGCCCGCTTTTCCACGGAAAAGCTTGGAAAACAAAAAGTGTAAGAAAAAAACGGCCAACTACGATCTAGTCCGCGTTCGCAATAATAAATGAGCGGTCATTGATGATACTTACGATTTTATTAAATGCGGTAGAAGACTGCCTAAAAATAAGATGCCCGTGAAGAACTAAGCTCGCACGACAATCGAACGATAATTGCGCGATTTCAAGAAACAAACTCGCCAAGGATATTTTCTACCCCACAATGCCCTCTATAAAGTGTTTCGCGCAGTAAACAGTTAAAGCGGTGTTGTGAGCGCGACTTTACAATTGTATACTTTTCAATTCAATAAATTTATTGTTAATTTACAAATGTTTTAACTCCATATGCTTATATTTTTACTTAGCACATCTTGAAGAATAAAAATAAATTTATGGATTAATCGCATTATGTCGTTTTTGTTATTTACACCATAAGTAATTTACACCATAGGTGCTTATCACAATGCATTATGATGAATTTTACATAGCTTTCGGTTAAATATGAAATAATATTCATGTACAATTTTTACTATTATTTATTTACATATTTAGACTTTATGATATTCGTTTGACCTTCATCAATATTTATTATATATTATGATAAATCATAAGGATTCATAAGTAAAATTTGTTCAGAAAAGCATAAGAATTCTTACATTAATTTATATTATCTGATATTAATTGTCTCTTTCATTATTCATTAGACAATGCGAAATAGTAAAATGATAAATGAAATAAAAGTTATTGGGCTTCAAATAGTATGGAATTCAAACTACTTGAAGAATGAATAGTCAAAGATCAAACTCTGATTGAACCAAGTTAGCATTTAAATAGTTCAGATTTGAGACAGAATTATTCACATTACAATTAATTTTTTACTAACTTCCAAAACAAAAAAATATTTGAGACATAAATAAGCTAGGCAATTTGCTAGGAAACAAGGCTAATTCATAAATTATTGCAGCATTAAATATTCATTATAAATAGAATATACAAGATTCTATAATTTTTAATAGAATTTCATAGCAATTTGTATAAAAGCAGTAAAAAATTACAGCAATAAATTACGTGCTTTCAATTGCTTATTGTTACACATAGTCTTTGAATGATAAAAGGCATTTATACAAATTGCTATGAAATCTTACACTTCATTTAGGATTAATAACAATTAACAATTCAGAACTGTGATGCTATAAAGAAAGTTTTCCAACTTTTTTCTATATTGTAATAAGATGATCAAAGTTAATCAAACGAGCAAGTTTGTTTATTAATTGTTTTTGTTTGAACATTTAAAAGAAAACATTTATAATTAGAAGCAACCCTGTTAAAAATGACATATAGAACATATAACAGCATATTAAAACATACAAAAACGTAGATACTAAACGGATTGTGATAAGTTTCTTTACATTTTCGTATGTTATTACATGTTTTAATACCTCATTTTTAATAGGCAAGTTAAAAGTTACAAGAAAGGTGCTGGAAAGATGGAGAAACTTTTGGATGAATCTGTACGTTTCAAACCAAAAATACTTACGAAATGTTGCACACTATTAAGATCTAGATTGTACCATTGGCAGACTTCCACTGATATTTTCACTATTTATATATGATATATATAAAGAAACTTGTGTGCTAAGTTAACTGTTCAGTGAGTTCATAGAAAGACAGTAATCACAATACGAGTTTTTAATTAAAAATTATAAATATGTCAGAAAAAGATTTGGTATGTAATTTTATTGTTTATTTAATTGTATATAAACACTTTTATTGTATAATATTATTTTTTTATAAATTTTTGTCATCAATTGCAATATAATATAAAGTTAATTAATATAAGTTTCTATAATATATTATTATTATTATTTATTCTAATTGTTACATTTATTGATATTTGCATATAAACTTTTGTATATTTTGTCGATATTTACATATTTTGCATGCATTGGTTCGAAACGTAATTACCACGTTTACAATAATCGTGAACATTTCATTTCAGAACACGCAATCAACATATAAAATTTTATTCAATGATAAAGTTGGGAGGTATGTTTATTTATAATAACAATTAATAATTATTTATAATAACAATCAATTATTATAACTTGCTTTAATAAGGGAATAAATTTATAGAATATATTTTCTGAACCAGTTTAAAATTAATTAGATTTAGATATTTTTTAAGAGAATATAGGAGAAATTACATTTATAAAATGTTTGTCAATATACAAATGTTCTAAATTCCATCTTAGTTACACTCTTTAACAATTATTTTAAAGAAGCAAAGAATTAGCAAACCTTTCATTTTCTTGATAAAAATAACCATAATAACATTCGTCCTACAGATATTTAGTTGCAAATAAAAATTTAGAAGCTGGCGAAGAAATTTTAACCGAGCTGCCTGTCGTTGTGGGTCCAAAAGCATCGACAGGACCATTATGTTTGTCTTGTTATACTCCCTGGCCACAATCGGTTGAAGCTAAAACATTGTGTACAAAGTGTCACTGGCCAGTGTGCAATGAAGAATGTGAAAAACAACCGCAACATCAAAATTATGAGTGCGAGGCAAGTGTTAATATGTGTGGTACTTCCATACGAACATTTTAAATGGGAACAGAAATGAGAATGATTTTGTTTTCCAGGTATTTTCAGCTATTGGTGAAAAATTTAATGTATCGTCGGCTTTGTCGGACGACAGTATAGCAAGTGGGGTTCCTCAATTGGAATGTATTATGACTTTGAGACTTTTATTGGAATCAGAAAAAAATCCCGAACGTTGGAATGCTGAAGTTAAATCAATGGAGGCACATAATGACAAACGAAGCAAGAAGCAACAGTGGAAGACAGATCATATTAATATTGTTAATTATATCAGGGATCGTTTAAAATTGCAAAGGTACGTAATACCATTTTGTAACGATTAATTTAATAATATTAATACGCTTACTTTTGAGATGGTGTGGGAACTGTTTGACCTTGATTAGAAATTTAAATGACCTTGATATAAAAGATTATAATCATTAAATTTTGAAATAGGTTTTCTGAGAATGATATTCAAACTGCGTGTGGTATATTAGAAGTGAATTCTCATGAGATTAGAGTATCAAGTGGTTACACGGCAAGAGCACTTTATCCACTAGTTTCCCTGATGAACCATTCATGTGTATCTAATACATGTCACAGCATTTCTCCTCAAGATAACAGGTAACTTACGTAAAGAATGTTTAGTCATTGAATGGTTGAATAATGCGATTTTTTAAGTGTACTTACGATGGTAAATGATTAATATTTTATAAATAAAGTGTACTTTTTTAAGAGTCTTTTTGAGAACAACTACGAAGGTGCCAGTTGGTGGTGAATTATTCGGCAGTTACACACACTCGTTTTTACCAACACTTTTGAGACGAGAAAATTTATTGGAAGCGAAACATTTTTCATGTGCATGCCAAAGATGTTCTGATCCTACCGAATTAAATACTCATTTATCATCAATGAAATGTAATAAATGTGACAATGGAATTGTATTACCAGAGGATTCGCTAGGTAAGCGATTAATTTCAAATAAAATAATATAAATAATTTGTTTTATATCTTTAATAAGTATAAATTAATTTGTACTTGTAATATTTTATAATTATTATAAACCTACAGCATAAATTAGGTATATACATACTTAATAAATATGTCACGAAAAGTAATATAACTGCAATATAAACAGAATAAAATAGTAATACACATGTGATATAACTTTGCGGTAAAAACGTAAGATCGTGGTAGCAAATATAAATGTGATGACACTAAAGCATAATTGTGAGATTTCAATAATGTTATTTCGCAGATGCGGAAAGTTCCTGGAAATGTACACATTGTGAATTTTCGACTTCGGGAGCTGCTGTAATGAAAGTGTTTAAAATTATACAAGCTGAGGTAGACGAAGTAGAAGCAATTTCTGGTGCTGAAGGACCCGAAGCAATTCAACGACGTGAAACATTAATAAAAAAGTATCATTCAGTTCTTCACCCGAAGCATTCTTTTTTAACAATAATGAGGTAAAGTAATTTTTTTAATGACAATATTATTTGTTAAAAACATAAAATATTTAATAAATGCATTTTTCAGATTTTCTTTATGCCAATTATATGGTCGAGTGGAAGAATACAACTTGGATGATTTACCAGATGTAGTCTTGGAGCACAAAGTTGAAATGTGTCGGTTATTATTAAGTATTTTAGACATAATTGAACCTGGTTTTTCTAGAGCAAGAGGTACTATAAAGTTTTTCATTTGTTATCAATATTAATAAAATATATACTTCTTAAATTTTAAATTGCTGTTCACTATAATTCTTGAATTAATGATTTTAGGTATGATTTTATACGAATTACATGCACCTTTATTGTTTTTGGCGAAATCTCTTTGGTCTTCAAACACAATTGATAATAATGGTTTGAAATCGAAAATGGTCGAAGCCTCAATAATTTTAAAAGAAGCTGGAATAATTCTGAGTTTAGAACCACCAGATACTCCAGAAGGTCAAATAGGTATTGGTGCAAAAGATGCTTTAATGCAATTAGAAGAGTCGATACAAAATATGTAATGTTGTATAAATTATCTAATTATTATCTATATATATATATATATAATATATAAACTATTTCTCATTAATGTATTAAAAAGAGTCACATACAATTATTATACCTGAAATCCTGGGGCCATATACTTAAATCAATCTGAATGCTTCAGATTGATATTCAGTCTTAATGGAATACCACGCCGGCGTAACAATTAGAACATTAAAAGAAATTTAAATAAAAATGAAACGAAATTAGAACGAGTACGATACTTTAATGCCATTACAGTAACGAGCAATTATATAATATATCGTTATCAATTTTCCTTTCCCTTACAATAAATACTATTATGAAAATTGTTTTATATAAATATACAATATAATGAATTTAATAACAAAGTTACAAAAAAAATATATAAAATAATTTAATTGATAATATTTATATTACATTTTTTTTAAAGAAAGGAATTAATTACATTAATTTAACTATTCATTTCTATATTTTTATTTTATACTTCAGTATTTCTTTATAATCAGATTCAAATTTTGTAATTTACAATACAAATTAAACATTACTTCGTTCTTTCGTGTCGCATCGATTTCATGCACATTATTGTTTAATTTACTGGCTGTAGGTACTTCATAAATTTTGTTCCTGTATGCCAAATCTACGTTCTCATACAGATCGATCATGGAAACGTTAACTTTGAATCATACCCTTTATAATCTTTGTGTCCAATAAATAAGATAATATGGGAATTACGTACGTACCCTGTAAATAATTTTAAATTCAAAGTATTTTTATGACACACACACAAAAAAAAATAAAGTATCAAGTTGACTAATTTATTATATTTATTACATTTTATGTATTTTATCTTGATATTATTAATATAAATAATTTTTTAGTTTGTATTTGAATCTAATATATTTACTCGGTACGTTTCTATTTATTTATAATAACATGTATATATAATAATTATTATCGATATATAATACATTTTTGTAATAATATAACAATTATAAATGAGCTTGGATATGCCTGTTGAAATACTTTAGGATACAGTTTCTATGAACCTTTCCTATTATATTTACATTAGTTTCGGTCATTTCGAAACAAATTATATGTCCATAGAAATTTGTCACTTGTAATGTTTAAATAAAATTATTATTGTTGCTAACTGTTGTTTTGAATAACTGAAGAATTAAGTTACGAATTACTTGATATCGAAAAGATTCGCTCATTAGACAGGACAATGTCATAGAGTCTTAAAAAAATTAACACTGAATAAAAACTGTTCATATCATATAAACTGTATTATAAAATGTGTCATATAGAGAGGAAACAATAAATTATATAAAAGTGAAATAATTTAGTTAATAAACAATCTTACGAAACATCTTTTGTGTTTGATTAATTGTCTAAAGTTTATTTTTATTTTGTTTTGTAAACACAGTAGATTGCACGATAAATCTATGTTCAGTAAAACAAATTCGCACTCATCTGAAAATAATTTTTTTTCACTCATATTCGTACTTAATAATTTGTATAATAATACGTTTATAAACTTGAAAATTAATATTTTTTATAACAAAATTTTTGAATGTCTATCTAGTATTTATTTTTTTGTAAATAATATATGTCATAAGAATTGCTACACACACATTTTTTCAGTTTTATATAATTTGTTACTTTTTCTGCTGAGATTAGAATTTTATAATAATTTTTAATCAATCATTAATTTTTATACATTGTCAATTTAAAAAATTACATGTTTTTTCTAACACATGCAACTTAAGTGGCATTTAACACGTCTATTTGCATAAATATGTAAAACGCCACTACTTGCATACGTTGGAAGAAATATTGTATACAACATGAGCACAATTATTGACAATCAAAAACTCACTCATCAACTTAGTACACTTGTAAAATATACTATCCTAATTTTCCCTGTTTTTCCTTCAGAGTAACTTTGTATTTCAATATGAGATAAAATAAGACTGATATTAAAAATAATAATAGAAATTACAAAATGATCTTGCACTACAAGTAGCAAATTTCTTCCTCTTATGATACTCTTCAGTTTATGTAAAAAAAGCAACAAAAATGAGTCAATTTAATTACTCAAGGTGTCCAGCGAAATTGTAAAAAATATTACTTCAAAATGGCTATTATATTATAAATTTACTATAAAATTTGTATAAAGTTTATACAAATATTTACCTGAAAATGACATGTAAAGTTGTGGAATGTTAACAGTATAAATTGTTGTATCAAACATTATAAAATATATATCTTTAATATATTTTATAAAAAAATTACATAAAGTAAAATTTTGTGAGTTATAAAAATTTTTTTATATTACAAAATTCATATGAAATGAAAAACATTACATAAATAAATAAGTGTCAGCAATTTTTAGAAATAGTTATAATACATTGTTATAAAGTGTTATATTTATTACTTTCATTTAAAGTTCGATGTTCTGTATATGTTCCAAAAAATTATTTATTTACTTATAATTATAGTGTTATTTATTTATAATTGATAAATTTATCAAAACGATTAAAAATATTTTTCACTGCAATTACTCTGTGAAAGTCAAAAAACCCACAAATGTAAGTAAATTAATAATATAATTATAAACTATTCTAATGAAATAATAATGAAAATTGAAGTCTGTATGACAATATAATGACCAGTGACAGTAACCTATGAAGTCTGCATTGTTTTTAAAAAATGTATAAAATATTTAAAAAGTAAATTATATTTGAATTACTTAACCATTTATTTATGAGATTTCGGAGCATTATTTCATACACTAAATTTGAAACTACTGATACAAATTATAAATGTTAAATGTTTGACTTTGTCCATAAAAATACTATTATCATAATCGTTGGACACCATGATTAACCTACAGAAGTATTATTTAGGTACTCGCAGCGTTAATGGAAGCTATCGCAGTATTTATACCGTTCAAAAACGCAGCTTTAACTATTATCACAGATTAACACAGACAGCTTGTCAAGGCTGGACATGACCTGCAACATTGGCTTTGCCTGTTTATCATTTTCCCATTGTTGCGCTTAAAAATGCAGGCTTGTTTTCATTTTTTCATTAATGCTAGATTCTTTACTACACGTTTATGAGACATTTTTGTCAAGCGAACAATTCTTTAATTAAAAATTAATGAGTATAAAGTTTTGAATAAAACAAATTATAGGGAACAGAAAATTAAAAAATTATTTCAAGATTTAAAATTTTATTTAATTGTTATTGTTATGCGTGTATATATATAAAAAAGATCAAAGTAATTTATGTTCCCTTGGCAAGGAATATCCCATACTTTTCAAATGTACATAAACCGGAATTTATTTAAAAATTCTATTGTTTTTCCTTCTGTTTTTCTGAATATTGTCACTAAGGATACAAATATTTATAGTTATAAATTTACATAAATCTTTGAAAAATATCATAATATTAATATTAGAAAAATTAAAAGGATACAAAGTTAATTAATAAATAAAAATTTAATTATTTACAAAACAGATGCAAATCGAAACAAAAACTCAGGGAATCATGTTTTGACTATAACGGTTCATTTTTTTTTTACTTTCTTTCTTCTTTGTACGAATTATTTCATACTACTTTATTTCGCTTTAATAAAAAAAAGTGTATCATGTGTGCTAGACATTTGGGAATTTTTCGCAACGAAAGAAAATTTGCTTTTGTACACATATCAAGTATATATACTGATTTCATTAGAAATCATTAATACCTTTGAGTATAAATTAACCAAAGTAATTAAATTTTAGTAACTTATGTAGTTCGATCGCGCGTATGGCATTTCATGTCCATTTCCATAGCTAATTCGTGTTCTCTGTTTTATTCTGTCAGTTTTTGATGACATTGGTGAGTTGTAAGTTTTATGCGCTTCGAAGATGTCGCTAACAGCATCGTTTCTTATGTTGTTTTGTCCTTTTACCTAGATTAACAGTTTCGTTCGTTTGATTCGCTTGTCGTTCTTTTATTTCTTTTTTTGTGCGCAAAACCTGTCGTGTAATTGCTTTAAACATCTGAAAATTTCAATTTCATCAAAACATGTTATAACGTAAAATGTATTTCTAATAATTAATATATTTACTCATATGCATATTTGTAGTTAATCATTTAAAAATCTATTTTATAAATAAAATAGATATTTTATAGATCGACATAAATGAAAGTTATTACAACTGAATTTCAATTTATATAGATTATACTATCATTCTGTGAAATCTCTTAGAAACTATATAAAAATTTAACCAGTTATAAGGGTCAATCTCTTCTACAACATACCACCAAGTTATTACAATAGATATATTACTGCCTCTTAATATTCTAAGATAATTAAATTTATAATATATTCATTTAAATTATAAACATACCTCTTCTACATTGATATTATCTTTGGCAGAAGTTTCAAACAATTGAATTCCCATTTGATTAGCAAAGCGCTGCGCATCTTCCGTCAGGACAACCTTCTGATTTGGTGTATCATTCTTATTTCCAACTAAAATTCTATTAACTACATCACAATTTTGCTCAATTTCGTGAAGCCATCGCTTTACATTTGCAAATGTGTCACCACTAGTAACATCGTAAACAACAATTACACCATGCGTGCCTCGATAATAAGTTGAAGTTATTGTTCGGAAGCGCTCCTGACCAGCGGTGTCCCATATCTGGAGCTTCACTCTCTCACCATCAATATCTATTGTGCGAATTTTAAAATCAACTCCAATCGTAGTAATGTAACTGCCATTAAAAGTATTGTCAGCAAATCGCAGCAGCAGAGAACTTTTACCCACACCTGTACAATAATAAATACTCTTCTTTTAAACATATTCAATCTTATTATAATTATTATGGTGCATTAAAGTATTCATCATTAATAAAAAATACAGTAATATTATTTTATATTCCATGAATAATTATTAAAATCTACATAATTTTGTACAATTGAATAAAATTATACAAATTGACAATTTTGCACGTGTTTTTAAACTTTTAATTACATTATAATAGTTTTTAATAAACCTTAAGGCATAATCTTTATTTATATTAATATCACGCAAAATAATAAACATTCTTAAATGGTGAATACAAATTTTTTACTTTTATTTTAAATGTGAATTTAATCATCAAAAGACTTGCATTATCTTGAGTTTCCAGTGATGGAAAATAATCTAATACATTTAAGTTAAAGCTCTCAGTATCACTGGTTCGATAATTTTAAATTTACTGGCATATTTTAGTTCTTATAATCGAGCTTAAAATACGAATTTAAAATAATGGAAATAGAAATTTTTAGAAAATAAATAAATAAATAAAAATACTTTACTTTAATTTATTATCTGGAATACTGTTGCTATAAATAACAAAAATATAAGTGACAGTAAATTTTAGCATATTATTAACGATCAACTTTAATTTCTTATCAAATGTGTGAACAACTGACTAAAATATATCATAAATATTCCAAACTAAATATAGGAACAATCACTACATTGAATTAATTTTAAATTACAGACAAGTCCATTTTATGTAAAGGAAAACAATACAATGTAACAGGTTTATGAAAAATACAATAGGAAAAAAAATGTAATTCTTAAAATTAAACTGCAATTGAGATGTAAAAAGGAAGTCTTGATCAAACTTGAGCTAATTTGTCGAACTTTACTTATCTTCAAACTCATACAATCGTATTGTCTTATTTACCTTGAACTAAGCTATTTCTTGTTTTTAATTATACTCCTATAAATATTTCCAATAATTGCATTAAAATGCAAAAAAAAAGAAAACGAGTCATCAAATATAACCTATAAATAAAAAGTAAACAAAAAAAACATGCAGTAGCGACGAGAAAAAAAGAATAAAATAAAATAAAGGGGACCTGTGACAGCTCGCATCAATAAGAAGCAGTTAAAGAAGTAATAAACAAGAACCATAAAATAAATACGCTGACACGGGGATGTAACAAAGAAATTAATCACAATATAAAATCAACGAAGCCGTTTGTTTGTATGTTTTAACGAAATAAATGGGGAATAAAGGGAAACATGAGAAATACACATATATAGAGTTGGCGTGTACACAGACAAAGAAGTGGCATAAAATAGATTGATTACCGCTGTCGCCGATGATGAGCAATTTGAACAAATGGTCATACTCGCGGGCCATTATCGCGCAACAATCGAGCCGTGCCTCTCAAAGTTCGCCACGACGTAATCCAGGAACACTCATCGACCAACGTCTAGGATAGTCCCGGACGTCGCGGGTTCGTTCGGATAAGCGAGTTTCTACCACGATTCTAAGAGATCGATTATGAGGTGAAAAGAGTGTCGCGGAGCGGCGCACTGGAATCGATCATTTTCGAGCGACTACAACTTTCGGTACTACGGGAACGGTTATTACTCGCTCAGCATGACGTCCATCTCATGCAGTGTGGAGAATTCTAGGTCCGGGGCTCGCACTTGAAGTTAGTAACGAAGCGTTCAACAGTGTTCAACATAACTGCTTAAGTTGTCTGTAGCACAATATTGTCTCTGTCATTCGGACTCCGAATATTGTGCGACAGACATCTTAGCAGTTTTGTTGAACACTGTTGAACGCTTCGTTACTAACTTCAAGTGCGAGCCCCGGACCTAGAATTCTCCACACTGATCTCATGTTAGGTGTCACTATCAAGATTACTATGGGTGCTTCCGATAGGTCCGCGTGCATGCACGCGGACCTATCAGAAGCACCCCAGGTGTGAAAATATGCGAAACTGACTTTAAGATGGGGATTTTTCGTTGTTGGGAACATTTTCAATTGTGTCTAGTTTGCGTAGTATTCAGCAGGGGGCGATGCGCGCAATTTTTAAAGTTCCATCGTTTTATTTCCTTCCCAGTAACTGAAAAACGATGAAAATCTTTACAAAGAAATAATAATAAAAAAAAAAAAAATAAACATGACCTTGTTACCCTCACCATCCTTGACGGTGGAATTGGATTGCATAAAAGAAAATATTTATAAATGATATATATTAATTTAAGGAAGAAACACATGATTGGTTTCATTATAAATATTTTCATTTGTTATAAATTAAGATTAATAATTGCTATGAATATTGTACAGTTTCTATTATAAATAATAAAATATTTAAACATAAAAACAATTACACTAATGCTTATAATTTGATTGTATAATAAACTGATAAATAATATTTATTTTAATCTATAAAAAGATATAATGGAAATTTATTTACAACCTTTAAATGTACATATAACATAAAAAATTAGACTGTAATATATGTTTTTTTATTATGATTTATTTATTGTACATGCATCATTGTCCGAATCACTTATATCACCATTGAAAAAGTAATTGGAAGTACTATTTGTTTTAACTTCTCCTTTTTGTTCAGTTTCAACTTTTCGTTGCTTTGTTCTAAAATTGTTCATGGGTCTTCTTCTTTTTACAAACTTATTTCTTCTTGTAACAGTTCTGTTAATTCCATCATTGTTCTTTTCATCATACTTATCTTTGAACGACAATTCATCATCTAAAATGAAATTCCATAATTAATTTTGTTTGTCATATACAAAGCAAATATCTTAAGAGAATTGGCATATATGTACATCATATTTTAATTACTAAAAGTGTTAACATAAATGATATATAATTTTATTCAAGGGATTGAAAATGCAACACTGAAATTGACATATATAGGATTCTATATATTGACATATATAGGATTCTATATATTGGCATATATAGGATTTTTATATTCCACTTTTTAATTTTATCTTTTTATTTAGTTACCTGTGTCTATAATTTCATAAATATCAGAATGGTTTTTTAAAATCACATATAATGTTGGAAATTCAATTATATTCCTTTTTTTTAAATTTTCCTGAAAAGTATCTTCTGCGTCTAATTCATAATACCTAAAAAAATGGTAAAATTCTTTATTAATTCAAGGAAGAAGAAAAATTAAACATATTTAATGTAAATATTACTTAAAGTTTAATATACTTTGTTTTGCAGTTTTTCACTTTTTCAGCTTTAAGAAGAATTTTAATTCCAGGAAAATTTGCTGCAGAATAAAATTGTAATTTATCTCTAATAGATAATTTTGTGTTTAAATTTTCAAAATCATCCTTTTCGTTATCATCATTATCAACTGGATTCCAAATTTTTGACAATACATTTGCCAATGTTT
The DNA here is from genome assembly GCA_022817305.1 of Leptoteleia sp. ZL-2020. NCBI lineage: Eukaryota > Metazoa > Arthropoda > Insecta > Hymenoptera > Scelionidae > Leptoteleia > Leptoteleia sp. ZL-2020. The sequence goes on along the minus strand of JABFPN010001275.1, from coordinate 1,391 downwards.
CATTCTCTGATATTCTAAAAAAAGTTAATTTTAGTTATAAGTTATTAAAGTATTAAATTAATAAACATATATTAAAAGTAATTTTCATATAATTCTCACCGTTCTGAAATGAATCTTAAATTGTCAGCTTGTGGAAAAATCCATTCTATTCGCCATAAAATTTCATTTGTTTTAAAATCTAAGTAAGTAGTATTTTCTTTATGTTTGCTGAAATTTTGTGGCATTAAATGTAAAAATGTTCCCCTTTGATATGCTGCTGATTTTAGTTTATACAGATGCTACAAATAAAATTTTATTAATATTCTTTTTTTATTTGTTAAAATAAATAACCTGCTACATATTAAATTAATGCTCATTAAATATTGATATATACTTAATAATTTTATTACAAAATAATCGTTTTCTTTTATCAATCTTCTAAAATAATTTATCTATATTCTTTTTTAGAAATAAAATATTGTTTGTATAACACTAAATATATAATAACTGAACTTTTTACTATATATGTGTAATAAATTTTAATTTATATTATTTTAATTAAAATAATTACATGAGGCAGTTCACGTTGTCTGGTAAACCTTCTTGATGGATCTGTTTGAAGTGATTGAATTGATCTTCCAATTTGTTCCAACAAACGGTAATCTATAAATACAAAAATAAAATTGTAACTAATGAAATGTTATAAAATAAAAATAAGAAAATGTCACAGCAATGTTGTTAAATAAAAATAATAGAAAAACAAATAAAAAAGTTACTATCATACTCACCACTTAGTAGATCTAAGTCTGTGAATTTATTTAAAGGTATAAATTTTGTTTTGTCGCGCAATCCATCACAATCCAATTCTTTTTTATGAATATTTACACATTGTAAACAACACGTTCTAACCTCACATTTTGGGCAAGTATATACAGCTTTACTTTTACCACAAACTTCACAATGTTCCAATCTAAAAAGCACACAAATTAAAGGCAAAATATTTTAAAATATTTTAAATAAATTGTTAACTTAGAAATATAAATAAATTTAATTATACAAAGAATACAATTACATACTTCTTTTCTTTATCACCCATTTTTACAAACTGTTAATATGTATAACTTGTAAAATTATATCCAAATAGGTTATTGTTTGCGAATACGTTTGTATTAAATGGTATTAAATGTCCCTTCTTGCAGATATATACAAACTCCCTCAATGCCACCGAATGCTTCCGCATAGCGCTTTTCACTTTTCTCATCAAAATCATTCAAAATTACACTACAATACACTCGACGCTCCCAGTTTCAACGTTCTCACTTTCAACGTGCTCCCACTTTCAGCGAAATTTCTTCCCCAATTTCAGCGGAAATGTTCCTATATCCGGTTCGCTGTGTAACCATAAATAACTG
>JABFPN010001274.1:0-31003 GCA_022817305.1 Leptoteleia sp. ZL-2020 | reverse complement strand
TAAATTTTATTATATCGAATGGAAAATTTCATTATAATTGGTATAGTAATTTTGTAGACACCATAGACGATATCTGTCAGCACTCATATGGTATAGTAATTTTTAATATAACTTTTTTCTCAGTGTATATGGACCATATGTTTCATTTTAACTGAGGTGAAAACAAAAGATAATTTCAACATTGGAAAACAGATCAAATAGCAAGAATTGTATTCTCTATTAAGTGAAGCAATGAGCGCGAAAAGTCGAAACTGAGGCGAGCCATTTGGTGGTAAAATTTTTATTATTTTCAAAATAACGTAAAGCCAACGAATAATATGTAAGTTTTAGCCGCTATGAAATCGGGCTTCCCATTAAAAGGGAGTAAAATTTTCATTTAAATTTCTCTCAGTGCAGTTCGGCTGCAACAAAAGGGGTCGGATTTATTCGCCACCTTTGAGACTATTGACCTTAATCGTTACATGGCAAGCTTTGTGGAACGGAAAATCGAAGAAAAAGAGATGTCGTCGTTTGATCAAAACCAATGCTTTATTAAAAAGTTGAGCTTGATAAATAAAATCGTCTCAGTTTTGACGTAAAAACGGAGAACTTTTTGTTGGAATTATCGCCCATTTGTTCGTATATAACGATTATACGAGAAAAATTGTAAGCGAAAATAATTCTCTTTTATTAATAAAGATATGAGCATTCATAATAAGAAGATAAATTGATAATAGAATATTAAACATCATGCAAAAAATGTTTTAAAATTATTGCAACTTCTGATAATCTTATAAAGTACGAAACAGTTGAAATGAAAGAAATTTTTGGTTAGTACAACCAAGCATAATTTTCCGTGCAGTATTGTTACAAAAGGTATAGTAATTTTTATACCAACTTTTTACTGTTTGCATTAATCGAAATCTCGGCCCAATAAATAAACGTGGAAAAAGCAGGAAGAAAAAGTTAACGACGTTTGTCCCGGCGCGTGACCCAATTCCACTCGTTAATCCGAACCTCGAAGGCGTTACATTTTTGCGAAATCCAAATTTCGACATCCCTCCAGAATTATTTATATCTCAAGGAATAAACTAAAAAGTAAGACGAAGAAGTAAACTGAGAAAAGACATATTTACGTTAACTAGGTCTATATGGTTAGAAACCGCGACAACCATAAAATTATTAGTTAATTTATTCGAGGTCAATATGGTTAATTTAACTATGTTCCATATATGGCAATAACTGATATAATATTCCAGCCATATATGTGTTTAATAATTTCCTCATATGGAAATCAGTTATTGCCATATATGTCGTCCATATGGCCATAATATGAATTAAGAAAAACATATATCCTTGTATGATGTTTCTTATTTTCTTATATGAAATTGTTAAAACATGTATGGACCATACATGTACCATATATATTATATTTTTACTACCGATTGTACCTAGCTAAATAATAAAAATACGTGCCGGTTATTTTAACTAAAGCACATTTTTCTCAGCCTAGAAAGAAAAGCTGCGTATAACACAGAACTGATTCGTACATAAATCAGCGTGGGCGTGGAGCGACACATTTGTCATTAATGCGATCGCGCATTTCCGCTCGGATGAAACCGAATGCTTCTATTAATGTCGAGCGAGAAACGTTCGCCTTCGCGGCGAGCTCCTCTCCCTTTTCTCGGGGGGGAATCTCGCGCTCAGACGAGAACGTGTCCGCGCGACAATTGCCGAGCCGCCCGACGAAAGGCGCCGGAGGCGTGAAATCAAATTAACGGGCGGTTCGCGCCGGCCGTTCAATTACGCGGTTTCGTTGCGCGACACCGCGACAGGCGCTTTACAACGACGCGGCTCCGTGTAATCTCGCGCGCGACCTGCGCCTCGCCCATTACATCCTGATAACGCGCGAGAACCGCGTTCGCACTTGGAACGTCGCGCGCGCGCCCACGTAACCGACGAAAAATCGCCCCGACGCATAAAATCGAGCAATCGAACGTTTTTAAAAGACGAACGCGAACACGTGGAAAGATAAACTGAAAGAAATGGAATAATGTTAAAAACAAATTATTAGCATTTATTAGTAAAAGGGTTATATACTTAAACTCCTATAATACCCCCCCCCCCAAATATCAATTTTAAATTTTACATACTTTAATAACCAAGAAAATTAACAAATATGTATAATATTTAAACATTGTTTCTGAACGTATACACTCAGAGAAAGAAAATAGTACAGCTGACTAAAAATTATTTATTCAACTTCAATTGTTTAACTTTATATCAATTATATTTACAATTTATTTTCAATACTTTTCTATAATATAGAATACTTTAATAGTTGTATCCCTAATGCATGCTTATGTATTTGACTCCTAATCCAACTCCATATATGCCAGTCAAGATTACCGTATTTTTTTTTCCGCCTGTACGCGGGATAGCGAAGACGTTAAAAAGTGCGGCAACCTTTTTCTTCGCCGAGAGAAAAGGCACGGGTTTTTTTCGCCCCCCTCCCATACCCGTTTCGGGGACTCCCTCGGTTGGTTCTCGGGTTGCCCCATGGGTGCCCCCCCCGCCCCCGGTCGGGGGTGGAATTTTGGCCCCCAAAGTCGGGGCGTGATTTTCAACTCGGCGATTTTTGCAAAACCACTCGGGCTCGCGGCCTTTTTTTTGCACGCCGGCTCCTTTTTTTTCGTCGTCTCCTCGTTAATTTTTGCAAATCCCATCCGGCGAGCACGCGAGCGCAGGAGGTGTTTCGCGAGCGGCCGATCCCCGTCGATGCGTTTACCTCGGCTCTGTGCGCGATATCGCCGCGTATATCTATTTCCATCGGGCGTGATGTAAAGCGCGCCGCTCTATTTCAGCCGCGCCGTTGTTACAGTGCGCGCCGGCCATTATCGCGAGGTTGGCTTTCGTCGCGGGCGCCTGATAAAATGTGACGGAGCGCCGACGCGAGAACGACGTTGCACTTTTTCCTTCTTTTTTTTTCTCTCTTTTTCTTACTTATTTTTTCCCCCTCTTTTTCGCGATAAAAGACGCCGGCAAATGTGTACCGGGATCGCGCTCGTCTCCCGCGAATAGCCGCCAACGGACGATGAAAAATAACCGCCGCTTGACGTTGGGACGTGACTCCGACGGTCTTCGGCTGACGCAAAAAGTGCCGATTAATCGAGGCTATCGGTGATACGCGGCCACAAGTTGGACTCGCGCGTATCACCGTACTCGCTGGAAAGTTTCGACTGGGCACAAAGTGCGACAAAAAATTGCAAAGTATGAATCAAGTTCAATTGAATTGAATCAACTAGTTTCTTTTTTTTCAAGTTAAATACATCAACAGTTTTATTTATAATTGGAGATAACTTGTTTTAGTAATATATGGATCATATATGTTTCATTTTTACTAGGATCAAATTGCTCAAGATTGTTAAGAAGCCCCAAATACGGTTATTATAGATAAGGAAGTTGGAAAATCCAGTTTTATTAAGTCTTCCGGGGTTTTCAACTGCGTAATGCTTGTTTACCTGTCTTACCTAAAAAACGAAGTCCTTCAAGGTTACCCCCCCCCACCGTTGAATTTCTGTACTTCTAAGAAACTTTGAAAGAAAAAGAGCCCTCAGATATTTGACTCTATATACGTAAATAATAGAAAATTACGTTTAAAAAGGGTTAATTGTTGCTTTTAAATAGAATATTTTTGTGACTCATTTATCTCGGAGTACGCGCCACTTACTCCAAGTGAACACATCCGGTCCCGAAAATGTTCTCCAAGTGTAACACTTAAAGTCTTTTCTTCATTTAAAATGAAATTCAACGTTTGTAGAATCTTAAAAAAGAGCGTGACCCTAAATACCATTTAGCAGCTCAAAGATTCTTGGGTGTTTTTCAAGGGAATTACTTGAGATTTCATAAGTGGGTACCAATATGTTTCGTCACGATATAAAATCATAAATAAGTTGCGAGTCAAATCGAAAAATTCAGCACGAATTAGCTCCTTTTATCATTCCCATTTGTGCTTTACGTTATCTCTGTGGCTTTGATTGTTCAATATTGACTCGACCGAGTCGCGGACCGCGACTATTAAAGTTACAATTATTTACGATCCCGATTTCACCTCCCTTTGATCTCGCGTCCAACTTTTTTTCATTTATAACAGTAATATTCCGTCTTCGATAAGTTAATTGCGATATCGATGTGTGATGTTCATCGTGAGGAAACGCGATAAAGGCGTCGATCGGTCGCCGAGAAAAATACGCCGCCGTTTAATCAAAGTTCATTTGCGTCAAATATAGACGTTTAAGAATAATTCATCAAGTCATTTTTCATTGTTTCGAAAATCAAACGTCGATCTCTCTTTTTTTTTCGTTTAAAAAGAATAATTCCTCCGGGCAAATGTTTGTTTTTGTTAACCGAATGTTTTTCTCTCGTTAAATTAAGTAATAAAAAAAGAAACGTAAACGATAAACAGTATTAATTTTAATTGAATTAAAGAATCAATTTTAAATTAATAAATAATTACAATTAAATATAAATAGTAATAGTAATATACTCTATATATGTTGATTTTTACATGATATAACATATGTCACATATATGTCACATATATGTTCACATATATGTTCACATATATGCCACAAATATATTGACATTAAATGGGGATAGCTTATTAAAAATGTCCGCGGTAATAAAAAAAAGCTTCCAAACAATTTCGAAACTTCTCTATAATAAGTTTCGCAACAATATTACTTACTTATCGTATAAGCAACTAGGAGAAAACGAATCGAAAAGCAAGTTATCATTATCGCTTTGACAACGCATGTTAATGCGAGCCGCAATTTTCTTATTGACGAGCGATCGTTTATTTTCGTTCCGCGGCACATCTACGTAAATTGCGCGCGTGTGCGTCCCTTTCTTGTTTTCGCCGACGACTTTCGCCGGTGACTTCGGAGCCACCACGCATAGCCAGCGCGAATATCGCTTAAAAAAAGAAAGAATGAACACGCCGCGTGGATGGAAACGCGATCACGGGGAATATAAATTTTGAGTTGAATAATAAAAATAAAACAAACAAATGTCGAAATACGAAACGTAAACAAGCACGGTTTTGTTTTGAATTTAATTCCATTTTTGTGTCCCGGCCGAGCGTTAGGCAAAACATTAATTTTGCTTTCTTAAATCCGTCCTTCCGCGTGTTTACCAGCATTGTTTGTTTACATTTTTAATTTCACAAACGTTTCACCTTCCGCGAGCACACATTTTCTTTTAATATATACATTTTATTAATATAACTGTTAAAAATATTCTAAAAAGATTACATTAATATTAATATCACTTAATATTATGAAACGTTTAAAATATGGAATAATAATATTTAAAAGAATATTTAGAAAGTATTAAATAATGTTAAAAGACAATGTGCATTGTGAGGATATTCACATGTAATGTAAATATATATTATCTAACTTTTGAAACGACGTCCTTGAAACTCGAACCGTCTTATTTGATTTCTTAGAAAGCGAAATCGTTCGAATCCGTGCATGTTTGGCGTAAATATTTACCAACGAATGTTAGTAGTTGCTAAACAAAAAAGAGAGAAAAAAAAAAAGAAACGGCGGAATTGTGAGTTACATGGAATTATCGGAACCGTTCGACGTCTTTATTCCGTATTCGAAAGTATAATTTTAAGACGCGACTGGCTTCGGTTTGCATGTGACGAGGAGCGACGCAATTATTTTCTTCGCTCAAAGGCTAGGTCAAGAAGTAAACAAGCCTCGCGTACGTGTGTACGTGTGTACGCGTACGTGTGTACGTGTGTACGCGTACAAGCTCGCGCGTGCCTCTATAAACACGCAGAGTACTAAAAATAGATCGTCCATTTCAAACGTCTCGTTCGCATTTCATTAACCTCACGACAGTTCGGGAATGGAATTACGCATAAATTGACTTGCCGCGTGAACGTTAAAATGCGAAAACCATTCATTCCTCGCGCGCATCCTTTTCCCGATTATTTCTTTCTTTCTTTCTCTCTTCCTTTATTTCTCTTTATCTTTTATTTAATACACCGTATATTATTATCTGCACGGGAATTGTCGTCGGATTAAGATAAAAATTGCTCTAGTGAAAATGAAACATATACGGGCATATAAATATGAACTTTTTTATCTTCTTATATGAAATTAACACATATATGGACCATGTATGTTTCATTCTTATTGGGAGTGTATTATTTCATATATGTTTTAACAATTTCAGGGCTTATTCTCCATTTGTCTTCGGTTAATCCTTCTTTTCCTTTGTCCTCAATTAAAATTTGAGTCCGAATAATTATCCAAAATTTTACTGCTTACCAACAGGCATCTATAAGTCGTATACGACCTAACACATGTATATTATATTTCAGTAACACATTTCAAAGTATACATTTCAATTCCTGTTAAAAACAGTAAAATTTTCATGGAAAGGAGTAATCCCTATGAAATTGTAGAAGGTTGCTGTATTGAATATACCTTCTGGGAAATAACGTGTCCCAAATTGTGCATAATGCGATGGGTTTTTATAGACCTTTAGGTGGGGGCAAATAAAGAGATCGGGCTCGAGATGACCTATGATATTTGATGGTCGAAAGCCGAGCGGTATTAACGAGCGTCCCTGCTAAAATTAATGTCACGAAAGAGCGCTCATGTACATTATTTCAGGGATATATAATACGTAGGTCAACGTACATTCCAGAAAGCCATTTACATTCTAAATTCATTCATCGAATTTGAATTGTTGCGCCTTACAAATCGGAAGTGTCTTGCGATCTTGTTGTGAAACTGAACAATTCATATATTATATATAAATGGATTGTTTCTCAAAACAAGGTTAAATACTCTTCTTTCAGAGCTATCCACTGTAACAAGGAAAGACTAATTCCGTCACTTTTTGGTGATAAATATTCTCGCGTTTATGTGGAACGGTCGAATGGCAGCTGGTTAAATTTGCATTTATAATCCGGTAGATGGCTATTGTTTTTGGCGGGCAAATTTAAACTCGTGTTATATTTATTAACACGTCATTCTTAAAAAGTAAAGCTCAACGTGAAGTGGCAATTGTTCGATAAAATGCGCGCCAAATTTGAATGGCAAGAGCAAATGAATTATTCATATTCAACGGATTTTTAAGCAAAAAATCTTAATAAATCAAAGAATTCATTCTATATAATAAATAAAAATATTAATGAGCAATTTGATTACGATTTTCACTTGTAATACATTTTTAAACCAATTTGTTCAACCACCTAAGTGTGACACGTAATTATATTATCGAATAAACATTGTTGAAATTGCATAACGTAGCGTGTCATAACAACGAGCAAATAAAAACGTACTTTCAAACAGTTTTTCCTGCGGTGGCTATTGATTGTTACAATGTGTGACGACGCTTTTTTTTTCTTTCTTTCTTTTTCCCGTACGCATTGTTGGCTATCGGAACAAGTTTTTTTTTTTTTTTTTTTTTTTTTTTTTATTTAAAATGCAATAATAAGAAAATAAGGCAATACCAGGCTAATAGTTTGTCGAAGAAGAAAGAAACCCGTCGCAATTAATATACCATTATTACAATTTTGCGTTTGATTTATTGTCGATGAAAAGAGCAATCGCGATCAAATTGTCCATTTTTTTTCCGAACGTTTATTATTTTCCACCGCAATTACGCTTTTCATTTTATTTACATTAAATAATGTCCAATATTTGGAAGTCGAAACCAACGCGCGGTGGTACCAATTTAAACGACCAAATTATTTGCGCGCCCATATTCTTATTTAATTAAGAGTTTATTTCCACTGAAAATAATAATTAAATGTTAATTAAAATTAAATATTAACAAACCGTAAATTGGATATGGAAATAATTGAAAATATGTTTCTACGACTGTGTTTCGTCGTACAATTTCACGAAATTGAAATAGTAAAAAAATTTTTTTGATAAAGTGAAGAACAATTCCCATTTATTCTGTATAATACATGGAAACGTTAATTCTTAAAATTAATCTTTCGTATACTTTTTTAACAAATACTTTAAAAACAATCGAAGTAACTCTTTGTTCATGGTTTTTTTATGGTAACAAAATTGTTCCGGTCGCTTTGCAACGGTAATTTTTTCATTAAAGAATATTCAATGCCCGATAAAGAGCGACTAAATGTGCGAATGAGCACGCGAATGAGCTTTTTTTGCAGCGCGCGCGATTACCGAGCGACTTCGTTACAGCGAAATAAACTTGGACAAAATGAAAATTTGACGGAACTATCCCGGCACATAGTAGCTCTCGCTTTACGCCACATTTAATCGAAATCACATTAAATGCGCGAGTTAATCCCCCGGGAAATTCAATTTCACACAACCGCCACTCGTGTGCTAATAAAGTTAACTCCGCCGAGTATCAGTGGGGAACGGTAAATTCCGATACTTAAACTCAAAAGTAAGCCCACGAGTATCCTCCCCCCGAGGGGGGGGGGTAGATGGAGATGCGTGTGTCTTTGTCTCGCCGACATCAATTCCGCGCTCCGTCGTTTTTTATCGCCGTGTGACTCAGTGGTAATAAGTATAAATAAAAATTGCAAATATCGCCGCCGGCTCGTGTGAATCATGCGTTTCGTGTAATCTGATTGCGATAAAAATAACACCAACCGCGGCTGTCCCGCCTTTTAAATGGAATTAAATTGAATTTCCTGTCCCCTAGCGTTCCTTCATCTTGAGAACTTTTTGCGAACCCGAATAAGAACATTTCTCATATCGCTATTGTAAATAAATGTATCGTGCATACATGTTTTAATGTTTTTTTAAAAAAAGGGAATAAAAAATTCATATACGGAAACGCAATGCAAAATATTCTCGACTTAGATTCATTTAAAAGACCTATTTATTTCGACCAGTCGTGTAAAATTTAACAATCCAACAAAGCAATTATAACTGCCACGACGGCAATAATTTGTTTTTCTCAGAGAGAGTAATGCGGACCAAGCGAACATAACGAAATTGTTCACAACTTTTCATATTAAATTTTTCCCTACTGCGTTTACCCCAACAACCCAACTTGATTGCAGTCGCGAAGCACATTGATTTTCAATCGAATTTTATCTCCGCTTTATAAAATTCTTTCCATCGCTTACCGTCGCGGAAATCGTCATACTTTTCACGGAAAATCCGAATGGATTTTCCAACTAACCCGGGTCGTGACCTTGAAATTTCAAATTCAAGATCCGGAACGAGATGGAATTGAAAAATGAGGAAAACTGCGAATATTTCAAATGTTTTTCATAAGCACGATAAATTCTTTCGTTTATTAGAAGATTAATGCGTTCTTAAAAAGTCGAATCAACGTGAAGTTGCAGCTTTTACTGCAATAATGGTACAAAATAACATGTATATTTGCAGAATTGGTGTCTTCCCAAAATGGCAAGTAAGATGTTAGTACCAATTTTAGTACCAATTGCTTGGATTCCAACGATTATAACTGAAATTTTTACTACACCCTTTATTTAGTGCATAACGCATTTTAATTCGCGCTTCCTTTGGTGACCGCTTTGTCAGCAGCGTTCCCCTTATTAATCCTTTCAATTCCCCGGACGTGACATTACTTTACAAATTGTTACGCATTAGCTAATACATCATTTGGTATTAAGAAAGTATAAAACATATTGTGCATTAATATTAATCGAATATTATGTGTCGAAAAACATTAATACAACTCAGACAAATAGTATTACCGAATTATTGCCGTAATATTCAAGCAAAACATTTAACATTCTGTAATGTCCAGTGGAGGTGAAATGGCGGTGCTGCGCGCCCAGAAAAAAGTTGCAACAAAATTGCTGTGCGCCGTATAATAACGTCGATAAAACTAAAGAAAAAGTACTAATCTGGTAATAAACGAATGATATTTCACCTCGATAAAAAAACTCATCGCGCCGTGAAATTGCAGATATGACGCTAAATGCGCGCGCATCCACGCGAATTATGAACGTTACACTCACACAACTGCCTATTTAAGAACAATAGAACCCAAGTAAAAATGAAACATCATCCCATCGTTCTTTCTTCATTCATATATGGCCATATATGGTCCGTATATGGTATTTATTGGTTTCAATTGAAGGAAATCATTAAAAGCACATATGACTAGAATATTATATCAATTATTGACATATATCGACCATATATGACATTAAGGAATGACTTATATGCCCATATATGAAATTGTTAAAACATATATGAATCATATATGCTTTATTTTTATCAGGGAAGAATGTATTATTCTTACTACAAAATAAAAATTCAAAAAACAATAAAGTCATCATTATTGTAACTATATTATACTATATATTATAAATTACTGTTTACAAAACTATTGAGCTCGCGCATGGGACATTGCGGAATCCGAATAATCCGATCACTCCGTCATTCTTCGGGCACGAGCACGGCCGATTAATGAAATTATTAAATTTAATTAAATTTGCGGTAGCGGCCGAACGAACGGTGCCGCGGGCCACTCCGCGGATCAGTGACCAATTACCCGGATGACTTTTTTTGGCGACACAATTTTTGCTCCTATCTCGTAATACCGCCGGGGTGGCGACTATTACGCGCAATCACGTAACAATACCTTGATATTCTCGTTGTTTTTATCTCGCGCAATCGTACGGCGTCCTTTCGAACAATTCAGCGTTTGATATTGTGACACACACTTCCGGTGTTTCATCATAACAAACGATTTAATTATATTATCACTTCAATTTGATCGCCATTGACGTCTCGTTTCATTCATTTGGAAAAGCACTTTCTGACCCGACAAAAGCTTTTTAATGATGAAAACAAAAAAATTCAAGAATGTCTTTGCAATCGATAAATAATTAAATTGAATTAATTTCTCAAAGCAGATATTAATTTAATGAAAATTAAATTTAGTGAAAAAAAAAAAAAAAAAAAACAGTTCTCAAGAATACATAATTGATAACATATATGCCACCTATATAACATTTTTTCATGGGTGGCTACACTTTCTTGGAATGTAACGGACAACTGAAGAATAATACGGTTTTTATATTGAAAAAGTAAACAAGAAACTGTTCGTCAACTCGCGAAAGGGCAAATTAACAAAACAAAAACGTTAACAATGCTTGTTATTGTTTTCATTTCTTTCAAAATGTCGAATTCCTCAGTGCCACCGTGGCAACACCGAGTTTCTTATAGCAGTAAATAAATTTTGTTCAACTAAATTTTTCTTACCGCCAGTTTACTTATTATTATATTAAAAAACCATATCACTAACTTTTATTAACTCTTCTTTCCGTATATAATTGTATATGCCACGTATTACGAATATTTTACATTTATTTATGATTAACTTTTTATATTAGCAGTAATTTCTTTAACTAGAATTTATATGCTTCCCGTTCGACACAAAATAATAATCATTTTATAATGGCAAATGTATTTATTTTTGCCCAATTATGGACAATTGTATTTTATATTATAATTTCTTTATTTATTCATAAATAAAACTTTAATTAGTATAATATGAAATATATATAATTAATTAAAATAAAAAATTAAAGTATTTTGTCTCGCATTAACTTTTTTTTCCAATTAACATTAAATGACGATAGGTGTTGGTATTATTAGCGTGTAACGTAATTGTCAACAACACATTACAATTATCAGATACAAATTAGGAAATAAATACTTATGATATAATGTGAAATTGAACATTAGAATCAAATATATCTAAATTTAATAGAGAATAAAACAAAATCATGTTAAATAGACATTGATGATTTCTTATCTCTCGGAATATTTTCCTCTCGAAATTAAAAAGAATTCGTTTTTTCAACATTCTCAACGGAAAATTCTAAGACGATTCTTTTTTAAATTCAAACGGTTGTTTTAAGGTCACTTTTCGAACGGAGGTTTATTTGTTGTGAAAACGAGCGTTTTTGTTTATTTTTCTTAATCAATACCGTAGTAAACATCTCAACACAAAAATAAGGCTTCTGTAATTCCCCCCCTCCCCCTCTCCCCCAATGAAAGTATCTGTTATTTGCGCCTCAATGGGACAATGCTTGTATTTACTTTTTTTTCTGTTTATAATTATATTTGTAAACATTATATTATATAACGTTAATAGTAATATAACGTTTAATAATAAAGAATATTATTATGAAAACGTAAAAGATGTACATTATTGTTGGATATAATTTAATCACACTGTAAAAGAAATATCATAAATTGTGTCAATTTAAGGCTATATTGAAAAAATAATTTTTTATTTTTTTACAGAATCGTTTACTTTTTAAGCATACCTTTAAATTAATATAAAATTTTTTAAATTTTACTACACATTTTCATCTCAATGCATTATATAAAATTTAACCACCTTAAGTTGCATTTATTAGTATTAAAAATATTATAAACAATTTTATCCCAACTTAAAATGTTAACTTTAATATATAAATATAAAAAAATGAAACGTGTGCCTGACGCGTTGCACAAGTTTTCGACCAGTTTCAAACGAGAGGGGAAAATACTTCATCGCGTCCTTTCCCATATTTCGCTCTCTTCAAATAACGTGACTCACCGCGAAGAAACGCACGGGGAAAACACGAAAGAAGTTGCAAATAAAGTTATATTGGAAAGTAACTCCGCTAAATATACAAACCGCGCCACTCTCGAGGCTCGAATTGGCGAGAAAAGCCGGGGAAATAAAAGCATGGCCATAAAACGACTATCGGCAACTGTTTTAAGGCGATTCTACGGTGCATATCCAAATATCAAAAAAGCGACATTAACGGCACTCGTTTACACGCACAGACCCCTTTCAAAACGAACAAAAAGCAAGAGAAAAAAAAATTCTCCCGCGATGGTTGGCTTACCTTTGCTCTTGCGCGCCAGGAGCGATAAGTTTTGCCTCAAGACTTTGAGCCACATGGCGAACTCCTCGGTAAACGACACCTTTTTCCGTCGCTGCTTCAGTTTGTCAAAGTTCATTCACACCGCAATCGCGATAAAAAAGGGATAAAGCGCGCGAAAAAGCCGCGAGCTTCCGGAGGGTTCCGTAACGCCACTCGTGGAAAGCGCTGCGTAAATCGAAACTAACGAAACTAACGATGTTCGGCAACACTCGGGATACTCGTCTCACTCGACGTCTCGGCGGTACTGCTGGCGTTAAGTTCGGCGATCGATTCGAGCGACCGTTGCACACTGACCGTCTCCTGAAATTGTTACAAACAAAACAAGCGGCATGTATCGTGTCACGGACGTTTTATACGGGGCTCTGATCACGTAGGCATGCCGGCACACCACTCACACCAACGAGCGCCGTGTCTCGCACACGCACTCGCGCGCAAGCGCGCGCGCCTATTACATTCGCGCGGCATACGCGAAACGCTTCCGCGGGACGGCGCTCGCTAATTGGTTAATTCCGGACCGATGCGCGCGTCAAATGCGTATTCTCGAGTGTACGTTAGGCGCGCACGCACGCACACACATAAATACTGCCGCGTAAATATTTACATCTCGCCGTCCAAAAATATTTAGAGTGCAACGTTTGATTGTTATCGACCGATACGTAATAAAGATTTATTAAAACTGAATAATATTAATAGGAGACTTGTGTTAACCAAACATACGAGTCTTTACAGATAGTTGGCGCGTAAATTATTTGTTCGTGTATATAGTTTGTTTGTAAAATTAATATGGGTGTTTGTTTCATAATTTAAAAAGTTCGTTTGAACTAAGAAGTTTGTTTACGATTGAACAAAGAAGTAAATGAGTGCACGTGCATCATGAATAATTATACGCAGATAAGGACGGGAAAAAAGTGTTGTCAATTTTTTGCCAACGAGAATTTCTAAGGCGCTCGGGGGTAACGTGTTACGCCACCACGAGGGAAGGCGTGCTATAGTATCCGGATTCTCTGTGTTATCAATAGAATGTAATTGAGTTATGATAATCGCTTTGCGGGGATCAATTGCGTCGACGTGTAGAAATGGCAGGTTTAGCAAAATGTTACGTCGCAACTTCGTGCTTAGCAAATCATCGGAACTGATATTCGGAATTGTAAACAGTTTATGGTAATCGCAGGATGCATCAATTATTTGCCTTTCCGAGTGAAAGTAAAATTGAAATCTGATGCAATTGATGTAAATATATTTAGTAATTTTTCTTATAATTTGTATAAAGGTTGGTAAACCTTCGTCTTTGGCCAGGATTCCCAACTTAAAAACACTTTTCATCGAGTTGTGTAATATGCTATTCTCTGTCAATATTTCTGACGAATCTTCAGATTATTTTTGATCAACTTTGATAGGACTGAAGAACGACACGTTTTCGAAATACAAAACGTAAACAAAATTTGTTTTTGCTTTGCGTTTAATTTCAATGATTTGCGAAATGTAAACAATACAATTTGATTTTTCATTTATGTGACCTTCCAAGTGTTTGCAAACATTGTTTGTTTTTCATTTTAAAAACGTTTTAATTGAAATTCTTTGAAACATATCATTAAAAATCGAAGAATTTTATATCTTTAATGATACTGTAATCTCACGCCGAATGATTTTTCAAACAAAATTTCATTTCCTCAAGTTATAAAAAGTTTAACTTTGTCGTACTATTTAATTTAATTCATTGGAAGATCTAATCCATCGATTCGAACGATTCAAAGACTTATTTCAATAATCATGTATGTACTTTAATGTGGAACTGATGCAAACATCTAGCTATAAACAATTGCTGTTTATCACTACAAAATTAACTGCATATTTGTAAACGACACTTTGTATGATATGTTTATTTCACAACAAAACACTTTTTCGAAGAACTTTGAAACACGTTATAATTCATTTGCTTCTAGAAAAGACACTTGTTTATTACAATTTAATTTTCATGGACGACTGAGCACATTTAGATAAGAATGTCTAATTTTAGCAGCCACTAATAATAACGTACCTAAAAACATGTATTGACATGACTAATATTTGTAAGGTTAACTCCGGATGTTAGCATGAAAGATCCAATCATACATACATCTCTATGAATAAGAATTATTTTTTAATATATATATATATATGTCATTAGAGTGAAACAAATTGTTTACACTCACACAAAATCGCTTATCAAATGATTCACGATAAGAATTAATGAAATCAAATAAGTTGCAGCAATATTTATTAGTAATAGTTTATTAATTGAAACTCATCAACGCGCCAAACAAAAGAACTTGCATTATCTTTAAATCTTGACGAATTACATCAATTATTTCACTCCTAATTAAGACCAAGGTATGCTAATTGTAATGATAAAATAAACAAAAAAAAATCAATTCTTCGGTCTAAGTGAAGAATGAAACTTTTTTTTGTAATCTAGCAAGGAAAAATAATGTTTATAAATATTTGTAAGGTCAAATTAATGAAACGAAAACAATAATATTGTTTATTTACATTCAAAGGACATAAGAATGGATGTAAACACAAAACGAAAACAATGTAGTTCACATTTTGTGTTCTGAAAACGTTTCATGTTTCAGTACCAAAATTCGTCGCGTAAAGTTGACTCGTCACATTAGCGGAAAATAAAGGTAAACAAGAAAACGAATTTGGAAACTGTTAATTATAATGACCAATGAGAGAGTCGCCTTTGAAAAATGTTCTGCATTAGTAAATACCTAGCGAGTATAACCGATTTAGTCCTTGATAATTGTTCTATTTATCAAAGGCACATAAGTGTAATTTTGAGGTTTACACACACGATTATGGCGTCTGGCGAATGCTCTTGCTCGTCACTTGACTCAATTTAAACGCGAATTAATGAGTTTACGTTATTGTTCTGGTGCTGAAAATTTGTTTTCAATCCCGTATTTTTATAAGAGGAGAAAAAAAGCTACCGGAGCAGGAAATACGTTCCGGGATTTGCTTTTTAAATTAGAAGATAACGATAAAGGTGAAGGTCTCAGAGCCAAGTGCGAAGTAAGCGCAACTGCGGCGTGTGCTCAATGAATTCCGTTCCATTTGTCAGGTCTTGGCCTGATGGGAAAGTCGTAGCGTTACCTGGCGCCTTGCAAGACCGCGTTTGCTTATTCAACTGCGTTTCCTTTTACTTTTATACCCCAGAATTCTGAATCGAGCAAAGTCCCATCCATCAATTTCATTTCTTTGTCTAATTGTGATTCGGTAAAGTGTACTTAAGGAACGTACGAGGATATGAACTGAAATATGAAAACATTGGGTATGAAAGTATAGGGAATGGTTAAAAACGAAAAAAAGAAAAGAAATAGGTTTTCTTCTAACTTATCGTCAACGACTAGGAACCAAGTCTCTAAAGTGAAAAATTGACATCCTTCCCCTCTGACTAAAAATATGAACTCTATCTATTTAAACCACATAAGTTGAACTTATATATCTGCCATAACTGTTAATTATGAAAACGAATGAATTGCCGTAGAAACTAACGGCGATTGCTATCATTCAAGCCCATGATAATTGCAAACGATAAAGGCGTAGAAATCTAAATATAGACTTTGAATGCTGGACTTTCAAAGAAGACTATTTCACAAATCATTTGGGGACCGTTTAATCGTAAACAATGCGTATTTATCGAGGACATCGATACAATTGCAAAGTTATGATACGATTACATGCGGTACGTTAAACATCATATTATATATATATGGTACAGATATATTTATAGATAGGTATAGATTACTCACGTATCGAGTCATCATTTTTCTTGGCGCTGTTCTTGTTTTTCTTGTTCTTCGGGTAGATATTACCGATTTTGCTTTGCCCACAACCCATCCTGTCCTTGGATAACTACTTCACTTTGTCACTGAACCTTCCGCTATATACAAACAACGCCTCGCCGTTCCAGACAGCCATTTACCAAATTTCATTCATATTTCACCAGGTCCACTGCACCACTTTTCCCTACTTTACTCCAAAACTATCGCGATGATTCCTCTTGGCCGTTTACCCTCTCCACTTTTATCCTCAGGAAGGGTCAGTCGACGAAATGCTGAACGCATGGATTGACCATTTGTATTCCAAATGTACGCGTAGAAAAGTGTCGTTATTTCCTTCCCTTTACCTAGTTCTAGAATATAATTTGCGTCCAGATATGTATGATGCAAGCGCTTCGGCGAAGTCGACTTGGTGACTCGGACTCGACGGTGACGTCACCTGCGGTTCCGTTTGTTGCTCCACATCGATCGTCCGCTGTTGCTTTGTAACGCTAAAATCGTCAGTCTTTCGTTTTCATTGGTCTTTGGGCGCGAACGTGCTAAGCAGCCGGGTATCGTCCGGGGGATATGTCGGTGATTCTCCACCTAATCTCGCTCGATATTGCCTCGCTCCTCGTTGGCTACCTTAGCCAAGGCAGCCAATCCATGTTTGGATTCCATTCAGTGGCCTCGGCTCATGTTTTATCGGGTATCATCTGACCCGCCGGGTGAAACGCCTCGTCTCCGAGGCATCTTCATCGACCGCGCGACGACGCATTCGTCGCGACGTAAGATATTAGCCGATCCCGGCGAAATTTGAACGCGCGGCGGAGTGCTCTCGCCGGCCGGCTATTCATCGCATCCTCGGTTACGAAGACTTTACCGTTTTTTTTCTTTCTTTTTATTCTCGTACCTCCACTTAGCCTCGCGGCTGCCTCCGTGGGATGTTCAGCATAGGGATGAGGGACAGCGATTATCGGATCTGCGAAAGAAGAATTGGAACACTTGAGATGACGCAATTTTTTGGGAAAGCCATGCAGGAGCAGGGTTCACCATGCTCTGCCAAGTGGATTTGGAACAGCTGGATGGTAGCTGGAGATTGACTGGATATTTAGTTGGACATCGAGTAGATAAATGCTGAATGGGGGCTAGATTTAAAGCTGGATAGATCATGAATTCAGAATCATGTTTCCAGCCTTTTAAAAGACTGCCATCCAGCTGTTCCAAATCCACTTTGAAGATCAAGCTTATACGTATGATTATGATATCCAGTTGAATCTCCAGTCAATATCCAGCTGCAATCCAGGATTTGGATTCAGATCCTTTCATGTCTTTTCACACTTTTCTTTCCCTTTCCAATCTTCTTCTATTTTCTTCATCTATTTAGCCAAAACCATACCCTTCTTCAGTTTCCATGACTAGAATTGCAGTTGATTTTAAATCCGGCACAATTTTCAATAATTCGCTATAATTTTCCAATACTTTGATATCATTAACCTTAATCCCTTTGCTAATTAAATGAATCGTTTCAATTTGTAGCCTTACCAATGCGGATTTAAAATTCGCCACAACTTTAAAC
Source organism: Leptoteleia sp. ZL-2020 (assembly GCA_022817305.1). Classification (NCBI taxonomy): domain Eukaryota; kingdom Metazoa; phylum Arthropoda; class Insecta; order Hymenoptera; family Scelionidae; genus Leptoteleia; species Leptoteleia sp. ZL-2020. The sequence goes on along the minus strand of JABFPN010001274.1, from coordinate 12,699 downwards.
GTAGGAAACGAAAGAATGGTACGGAACAGCTTTAGAAAATGGATGGAAAAATTACAGAATCTAAATCTAACTAAATTAACGAGACTGGACCCAAGGCCCTGTAGATCGGGAGCGTCTTCAAAATGCCTGTTTCACATGTAACTATTTTGAGGACATCCTCTAAATCGCAAAAGGACCTCAAAATGTGTTACACATATCTTTTTCAGATCCTCGAAATATACGTTTCACATCCATATATTTATATATGGCTTACTTAAGGAAAACATCTTGACTTTCACGTAAAATATTTCACTCCCGCATTCCAAAAAGTTTGTTCGTAAATATTAAAGCCCTGTCAACACTGCTACTATTTTCATTAAGGCGACATAATTCGGGATTATCTTCTTTTAAGGCATTCTTGGATGAAACATCCCCACTGCGAAGGTCACGTATTTAATGAAAGCAAATTGTTTGGATTATTCAAATTAAAGTACAATTTTAGTCCGCTAAATTGATACTTACGCGTCGATAATATTGTACAACTACTTGTAATCGTGCGTTGTAAAATTTACATTTACATTTATCGTATTTTACCGATCGGATAAATTATTCGTTCATTTATTAATTTACAATATACGTGGATTAAATGTGCCGCGAAATGTACTGATAATTACGTAATTTAAACTAAATAATACGCATTGCGTTATGTATTTCCCGTAGTAATAATCACTTTTCCGAAGCAGGCAAATGTAAAAGAGATGCGTACTGAAAAAAAAAAAGAAAAAAAAGAAAATCATTTTTATTTACACGGCTGGATTTGCACACTTACACTTGGCAAATGGAAGTGCGCCTCATTTTTCAGGCTCAGATGGACTTCTTATTGCATTTCACTTTCTGATATTTCATCAGAGAGGTAAAAGTAATTGAGCGGCATAGAATTCAGTGAATTTAATGTTACACTTTATTTAAATTAACGGTACGTAAATGGTGGGACCGACGGAGCAAACGAATATAAAAAAAAAGGTGTTTCTCCATGCAGCGTCGAAATAAGCGCGAAACTGACAAATAATTATTCAGTGCAATTTCCATAAATTTATTATTTATTTCACAAGTGTAACAATGTAAAGCGAATAAAATGTTGGCCTAATTTATATACGGATGAAGAGCCACATATATTAACACATATATGGACCATATACGTTTCACTTTTACTGGGGGCGGGGTTCGTTGCAATTGAAAAGAGGGGGGGGGGGAAATGAAGCCCAGTGACACGCTGACACCTTATCACGGTTAGGCAGTAAGGTTGGCAAAGTTTAAAACAAACACTGCAGGGGCTGTGCGACCGAGGGCGCGGGTGGTGGGAAACTTTTTTCTTTTTTTTTCTTTTTTTTTCTTTTTTAGGACAGCAAGGGGGAATCGCGGCGACTCGCGTGCAAAAAGGTCGGTCACGCGAATCGCTTCACGGGTTATTAGCTCTATCTTGCGACACAGGTCAGTTACATTGGGATCGATAAAGGTGCCGAAAGCAGAACGAAGAAACCATAACCTCTCGCGGCGGCAAGTCTAACCTCTTGACCGGACGTAGAACTCCGAAATATCTGGGGCAAACTACTACTCCTTGCCAGCGCCGCGGAAATTCCACACCCGTCGACCATATCGACATTAAAGCGACGTTACGGCGGCAGCAAAAGTTCGATAAAAATTAACGCCAAAGTGCCGTATAACGTTACCGCGCGGCGCGATAAAGCGACGCTGTTTTTTTTTTTTTTTTTTTTTTTGTTATTTTCTTTTAACTTTAAAAGTCGCGATATTGTACGCGTAACCCTCTTTTAAATCATTCGTCAATGGACAATTTCTTCGTCGAAAACAAAACGCAACCGTGAGAGCACGTTGAAAATTGTTCCGGCCAATAGAGTACAGTTAACCGGGATGAGATATAAAATGTATATTTCTCAACGCAACAAAAAACAACGCTTTGCGAATATTGACGCGCGATATAAAGTGTTCGATTCGCGTTTGAGGTTATATCCATTTCACATGATCGAATCGAACTCAAATTTCGTTTATTTTTTATCTATACAGAATGTAAACAACATTGTTTTTTGTATTATATTTACATCTATTTTCGTACCCTTTGAATATAAATAAAGAATATTATTGTTTTCGTTTCATTAATTTGACCTTCCAAATATTTACAAACATTGCTTTATTCTTACTAAATTAAAAGATAATCTAATATATATAACTGTATCAATTGAATAATTAAAAAAAAATGTAATAAAATGTTATAATTAATCCAGCAAGCTCGCACACTGGGCATTTCTAACCTCGAAACCTCGCAACGCCTGTCAATTCATAATTAAAGCCAGACGATATATTAATAAGGACCGATATATCCCGAGGTTTCGCAAACGCGTTCGAGTTATTCTTACGGGACGATTCGTAATGAACAACCGCAATATTTAACAAGCAGAAACTAACAAAACTAACTTGGCGTTAAAAATTAAACGAAGATAACGCAAATTTAACCCGACCAGTAAAAAGTCAACGGTTAAGTAAAGTAAATATTATCTTTTACCGATTCAACTTTGAGAATGTTAAATCATAAACAATGTTTAAGTCAGCGTACTCATTAATTTGCCTCGTGTGTTAACAATGCGCTACCAAAGTCCGGCGACGAGCGCGCTAAAATTTATCGAACTTTTGCCTCGGCATACGCGAACAATAATCTCGCGTAAATCAATCATTGCCCAACTTATCGATTATCTAGCAATTAACGATTCAATTATGCGGCATGAAATTGAGCGATCAATGCCAGCGGTGAAAACTTGAATGGATTAACGTTACTGCCCCGCGCAAGGCGAGATTTGCGAACGCGACGGGAAACAGGAGCGTTCCAATATTTATTCCCGCGAATGCCTTTTTCTTCAAATTTCCGCCGACCATTGCCGGTTATTTAACCCCGTTAAACGAAATTACCAATACTTCCCCGTTCGTCCGTTTATTTACCCGAGGGACGTATTTATTATGGCAACAAGTTGTAATTGTAAATTATTTGATTCAACGTAATGACGTTGATGGTTTGATGACGTTTAAGGCGTGTTCCAAAACTGACCGCCGATACTATATTAGTGAGACAAATATATAAATTTCAATAAGCCAGAAGAAGATGCACGATACTGTCAGTGAGTTTTGGAACACGGCTATAGGCATGTTCCAAAACTGACTGCCAGTATTACATTAGTGAGAGAAACATATGAATTTCAATAAGCCAGAAGAGGATGCACAATACTGCCAGTCAATTTTAGAACACGGCTATTATTGTGTACGGTTTAATATCGAACGACTTGTTGATTTCATCGGGATTTGTGCTAGGTTAAACAGTGGCTCGCAATTTCACTCGTCGAGGATTCGCCAACGATTAAATCCGATTGGGCGTTATCGCGAATAAATATTGACAAGATTGAGCGACGCGGACGAAAATGGGGGGAGACCGCAAATACAATTGGAATCCGATTGAGCTTTGTCAGGTGTTACCTAACGTGTCGAAGCCTCGGCGGAAAAAAAAAAAAAAGAGTCGTTGCGTGCGTGACAGGGACGGGTGTAATTAGAGAGCCAATCAGAAGCGGAACAAATCCAATTTAACTAGGAAATCAGGATAAAGTGACGAATAACTTTTTGAAATCTTTATAACGACACTTGGATATGAAATCAATCAGCCTTCGGACTCCCCTTCGTCCAATTTATTTCCCGAAATCGTGACAATTTCATTCGTCGCGAGCTTCATTTCGCGACGAATAAAGTACGAATCCCGTAAAGTTGCACGGAAATAGAGACGAAATTTCGCTCGGCTTATCGTCCTAACTTATTACTTATTGTTTTGCGGAAAATTTAATCTACACAGAACCTCATAGAGGTAAAAAAAGGACGAAACAAGGCTTCTTCTCGTATTTAGATGAAAATAATAAAATCCTTATTGTTTATTATTACGAAAAACAAAATAGAATATTAAGTTACAAAATTATACGAGTAAAAAAACATTGGAAATTTTTCGTTGATATTGTTATTAATTAGAATACTGCGCGGAAATGATATGAATTCATTAAAGAGTATATTTGGAAATTATTAATTCAACTTAAAAATTATAACATCTAAATTAAACTAAAGAAAACTTCTGAATACAATGCTTTAATTTACTTTGTTTTCGTTTACTTTAATTTGAATTTATCTCCAGTCTTTTATGAATTTAAGACCAACGTATGCTTGAAAAATATAAAACTAAAATCCTTTCGCATTTCCAGTATTTCAATGAAATATCGTTCAAGTATAAGTTGGTTCTAAATTCATAAAAACTTGAACAGCTTTAAATTCATTTTTCACTTAAACTTATTCCCACAAGATAAACATTATAGCCAATACTTTTACGAACTATCTATGAATCGCAAAATCCTTGCCTCGCCCCGTCCCCTTTAAAATCTTACCAAATTTTGACACTTCAAAATCCTTAACTCTACTTTCCAACGAGATTTTACAATACAAAATGACACGTCTTTTCGCGGTAAATCTAATAATTTCCTCGTTACTAGCTCTAATCCTCATCGGTCGGGGAAAAAAGTCGCAAAAAATAATCGGATATTTCTGTCATTCCTAATGACGAATGACGTCGATCCCCTATCGCGAACTTTCACATTTGATCGGACAAACCGACCGGACTTTTTCGCGAAGGTCCCTCGCATCGGTGACACTTACGAGTCGCTAATCGTTCGCCGGAAGTACTTTTCCGTCTCAGCGCAGCATACTCCTGGCACTTGTTACCGATTGCACGTGTGTGCCGTGCGATTCAGCCGACGAGAAGGAGACGGAAAACGATTGGACGCGATCGAGATCGCGTTCGCCGTGTCTCATCGCGTTGACCGGAAGTTAACGGTAAGCCCCGGCGACCGGTCGGCGTCGCGTCGGCACTCGCCCGGTTCGCGGTCACTAATTCTCAGCGGGATGGGGAGGGGAGAGCGGGGGGGGGGGCACGACGATTGGTTCGGCTTTCGCGTTCCCGATGAAATTCCTCGGACAATCGTGAGCACGCACGGTTCGGCTTTCCAGGATCGACTGACTTTGAGGTTCGGAGCGTAGCGAACCCCGCGCGTGCGCACCGGAGCCCGCCACTTCGAGACACGCGAAATTTCACGAGCGCCGCGGAGGGACTCGGCCAGATACGCGGATGCACGTGCGCAACCATTCCACGGACGCCTTTTACAGCTGAGCGTCAATGTGCCCGTGAACGGCCATTTACCGGGTGTCAAATTTTTGCCCGGCCGAGGTGACGCTAGGGAGGCGCTTTAATTGGGGTCACCGCTGGGGGATCGTCGAGCGATATCCAGCCGTTGCAAAGAGTCAACTATTTGAATCCAACCTACGATGAAATGTCTGATTGTTTCGACTGATAAGTTGGAAATTTGTTGGGACTTGATTTACCGGTTAAAGGAACTGGAACGTATCCTATTGATTTCACCCGGATTATAATAGTCGGGGGGCTCTAAAAGGCCAATTAATTTGTCCGGTGGTCGTAATAAAGATTTCAATTATTTGATTACTTTAAAAGTATCCTATCGATGAAAGGTACCCTGTTTAACGAACGGATCTTGGGATCCTAAGTGGAAATTTTATTGTGGAAGACCGAATTCCCCTCGTTTGGTTCCTGGCAACATTATAGGATCCTATCTAGGTCCCTAATAGATATATAGATTCGAAACCTTCCTTCCTTCCATCGCGTCCTTGAAACTTAAATACGACTAGAGAATAATCATACTGGCAACCAACACAAGATCCTATAACAAAGGTAGGAAATAAAGGTGGGATCCTATTTAGTTTGCGGAATAAAATTAATCTCATATAGGATCCCACGTGGATTTGTTTAATAATGGGTACTGAAGACATTCAAGTAATATCGAAAAGATCTTATTTCTTCATTAAAGAATATATACACAGAGAGAAAAGATTAATAAAAATTACTGACATTGTTGGTAAACTGGTCATATACTTGCAAGAATTGAAAAATTACTATCCTAAGTTAGTAAAAAGTGTCAGCTTTCTAAGAATCATTTTCAACAAATTGATACGTTTTACTAACTTAAGATAGTAATTTTACAAGTTTTGCCAATATATGACAAGTTTACTAAGAATGTCAGTAAATTTTATTAATCTTTTCTCTCCGTGTAGCAATGAAAAAAAGAAAAGGAAAGAGTCACAGTAATTCCTCTTATCCGTGATGAAAGTCTAAAAAATAAGTTTATTAGGTGAAGCAAGAGCTACTGAAAACACAAAGTGACACAAACAAATTTGATTAATTGTTATTATTATTGCTGGATGCACTTCCTTGCAAATACATCACTTGAGGGGGAAAAAATTGATTCAATCATACACTTACAGTATGTTATTGATGTGGAGAACATTTAGTTTCAAGGAAAACACCCGGTATAAGTAACGAGTAAAGCAAGTAACAATCAAATTTACAGCCAAGAAAACTTACAATAATTTCACTTGAGCTTGCATCGATGAGAGATACACTCAGTATGCATAAGAATTGAATATTTTATAGAATTGAAAATGGAAAATAAAAGTTTTGTTCTGTCATGAAAATTTGAGAAAAAGGTAACGCTTGTGCAGTACTGCGTAAAAGTTTCTTTGTATAGATTAGAATTATATTGCAATATACAAACAATATATAGTTTATATGAGACGTCGAATACATTAAATGACGAAACATTCTATCGACGAAGTCCAGCAAATAAAAGTACTACGAACAAATGCTACAATCTCGCTTAAATTCAATTTATAAATTCAATTTGTTTTTACACCAGGTCTGCAATAACAAGGTTGTAATTATTGTAATTGCATTATGTAGTCAGAGCGTGAGATCCGGATTAAATTACTCATGTTTTCCACGTATTTTCCATTGAAACGTATAAGTAAGAAAGAAGTCATATTGACAACTAAGTGATTCGGTGTAATTTTACTGAAAATGCCAATATCAAAGATAAGCTCAATTGTGAATTTACCTTTCATCCGCAACAACGACAGTTAATTAGTATTAATATATTAATTTAATATTAATTTGAGATGCATTGTCTGGCATTAGAGAAACCCTAGTAGGAATATTTTGGTCAAATATTTTTGGAATATTCTGAAATATTGAAGACCATATTTAAACATTATTTTTTTTAATTTAATAAAAAATTAAAATTTAAAATTTCTTTTAAACAGTAAATTTCTATGTCTTAATTCTCTCAGTGTAATATTGGAAATCTGTCTAACCTTTTTCATCTGTTTCTTCCTCCTTTGTTTTTAAATAACTTCAATCGAAATAATTCAATTGTTATATATGTATACATAAGAAAAAAGTTTCAATACCAAATGTTTTTACTAAATCTTTTGTAACAATTTACCTGCACTTTGATTATTCCCTGAAAATATGGAAAAGCGAGATTATATAAAAGATGTTCGGAGAATCATATGTGAGATAAAAAAATTGTAAGTTTTAATTAAATATTTATTAATCTATACCAACCTTGTATTGATATACGTTGCAAATGTAAATAAATTTCAAATGAAATAAAGAAAATATAATATTTCATTATAAAATAACCGACCTTTTAAATTAAATATACATTTCATGGAAAACGCAAAGAACGGTACACTGAGAAAAAAATTAATATAAATATTACCTTTAATTCTATTTAACTTTACTACGCCGATGTAATATGATAAACACACTGTTAAATTGAATTAAAATTTGTATGTTGTGCGATATTTTATAAAAATATGCTTTATATTATTTAGGTTAAGATTTAAAGAACACATAATTAGCTTAATATACAACGAAAAAATGTTAAAGAAATTAGGTTTTATATACTTACGTTGCTACTTTAGTACAAAATTGAGGACGAACGTTGGACGTGGATTAGAAGACAAAACTTAGACGTGGAATAAAAGACGAAACTTGAACACTTGTTTAATTAGAAATACACAATTGTTTGTTTAGAAATGCAGACTTGTTTACACTTGTTTAAGCTTGTTTGTTACGCAAAAACCGCATCGATTTTCGAACTGATGAATCGATGTATGTACTGCGCACTAGCGCGGCATACGGTGAAAATAGGAGATGATATCGATGGCGCTTTTCAAACGCAATTTAAATTTATACAAATAAATAATTAATTGTTGCAGGGAACCGGAATGTGAAAAATGTAATATAAATTGTCCCCCTTTGAGTTGTCCGAAAAATTTCTGCAAAAAGGACTGCTGTTATACTTCATTTTTATTTGATCCATGCAATTTTACCAAACGACCTATTATAAAACCAAAATCAATCAAATGTACTGATTGCAATTCAGAATATAAAAAATGACGAGTTCATTCTAATTCGTACAATAAATGTTACAGTGATTAACAATAGCATATTTGCGTGTAATTTCTTTAAGTACATTGAGGTTATTATATATATTAAAATGTAATTGATTATAAAATAATTGATTATTAAATTGCATTGTAATCTTATCCCTGGTACAGTGAAAAAAAATTAATAGTAAAAGTTAAAATAAAATAACTGGAGAATTGCGTTTCGTTTTAAAAGAGAACGGTTTTACCGACAAAGATAACAGTTTACCGACAAAAACGCCACTGTTCACCTACCGAACTATGGGAGTAAGTTACTTTCCTTATATTTAGTCAGTTAATTGCACGACAGTGGCGTAGTCGGACATTTTAAGTAAAAATTTCGTCAAATCACGACTAAAGCAGAGATTATTCGGGGTATAAAGTTAAAATATAGTATAAATAGCTAGCCATATAAAAACAATAAAGAGATTTTGTCGTCAAAAGAAGAACATTTGCCCCTACTTTTACTCCGTGTAATATACCTCGGAAAAGAACTGCATCAATATCGAAGCCAATTCTCCTTCCTGTAACTTAGCATCATTTATATTTATATATTGAAAACAAAAGAAAATTAAGTAAACATTATTTAAACTGTGAAAAGAAGAATTCGTTAATATGCGGATGTGTGTTTCGCATAAATTTTGCCTAAAATTAAATAATTCTCCAGTTATCTGAAGTTGGTCATAAGTACAAATATCTTTTCAATAGGGGCGGTTTCAGTTAACTGAAAATATTCGTACAAATATGAACGTACCTCCGGAAATAAAAGTCCGGTATCTTTCATTTCAGAAACAGAAATGTTTCGAAAATTTTGAAGGTTAGACAAAAATTGTCTGTGATAAGAAATTTTACTTCAATTACGAAATTTTTATTTTACAAACATGTAAGCTATATATATATTGGCATGTTCCAGCTTGAACAATTTCTTCAATTGAAAAAGGATACGTTTATATAAAAAAATTGTCTGTCCTTTTTAATTTACGAAATTGTTCAAACAAAAATATTTGACTGATTGAATTCAAAAGGTGGAGTTAAAAAAACGAATCTACTGTTTTGTAGCAAAATATGAAACAGTTGTAGGATAAATTTTATATTTTTGTTGCCGCCTTGCAATGCTTATGATACATTTTTGTTATAAATGATGTAGATGTACTTTTACGATTATCTTTTCGCGGTGACTCAACTAAATGTACAATGAACTAAATTAATAATACATTTTTTATTCCTATCTAAGGAATAAATGAAAGTTATATAATGACAAATCAACGACTTAAATAACGATTCAAACTTTCTTCGAATAATTAAAATTTTATGTTACCCTAATAGAAAGAGATATCATAAGATATGCCACAAATATTTTCAAATAGCATATTTATGTCCAATCCCAGAAATATTCTTAAAATATTATTGGGAGATTAAATTAATTTAATATCCTAGAACTATACCATAAGTATTTCTGGGATTGGACATAAGGATAATATTACAAAATATTCATGGGATAACTTACGTTATCTATTCTTACTAGAGTATGAATAAACAAACTATTAGTATATATACATATGTATATACTTGACAATTAAATAGTTTATTATTATCGATTTTACCTTACTTTTTAATCGTTAACTATACGAGGAATAAAATTAATTATTTGCAACCCTATACATTAGACGAATCTCAATCAGCACATTCATGATTATTTCTTGTATAAATGTCGATCTTATGACACAATTCAAATTATTAAATGGCCCGCCATTTAATTGTAAAATGTACAAGCAAAAATATCATTGGGCAGAAAATCGTTGAAACGCAACAGAGTATTCGATGGTTCAATTTGATGTAGTGGACAAGAATTGAAAACTGTATAACTTTTATTGTTGTATACAAAAACATGTTTCTTTATCCACTATATCTTACAGGTAATTAATGAATTTGTTGAAAACTGTACTTTGACAGAGAAATGTTCTATTATTAAACACTAATCCTTTCGCTTTGAAAGTTATTTATCGTAACTCATTGGACTGAAAGCGAAATCTTTGAGCATTGACTAATATCAAAAATTAAAAATTATACACGGAGAAAAAGAATCGCCTTGATTTATATAAAATTTTATCATTCAGAAAAATTAAGGAGAAATATTCACCTTGTAGAACAATAGAGTTTACAAAATAACGGAAGAACCGCTCTTTTTTTAAATATACAACTGTTTTACCAACAGAGGGTAACAGTGCAACCTAATAGTGGTGCACTCAGTCTCCTTAAGTAGGACAGTTGTTGAACCGCAGTTAAAACAAAGCGATTCTTAACGGAGGAACAGTTCTCGTTAATTTTTCTCAGTTTATATTTCAATTATTTATATAAGAAGTATATATAAAGGATGTATGTACATTCATCTTTTTATCATTACTTCCTGAATCAAAAAAGCTTTCTTTTTACTGTCTTTCATTAATCAAATTAATGATCCCTCGCATCTGAGATAAAAGTATTTTTTTTTATTTATAAAGAATGGGCGACAAATGAAAAAAGTTTTAATACTTAATAAATTCATGTTTTTATTTTAAAAATTATTCATTGGCTTATGGAATAAAATAATAAACAATATGTAATAAATAATCAATGAGTATTGAATGGCTAAAAAGGATGTGTCGCCTTTTTCTGGAATAAGTTATATTACATAATTTTAATAGTAAATAAGTTATATATATATACTAATTTAGGCCTTTCAAAGTCACTTATATATTTAAAAATGCTATTCAATATTTTTAATGCATTTGAAAATGCTAGAAATTTTTTTTTTTTTGTATTTCACATTATAAAATATTAGAAAGATTGTCAGCTTTTAATAAAATAACTATTTGTATATTAGATATGTTTTTTTCAAATGTTTTTAGAAAAAAGTGTTCTTATAGAAAAAGTTTTTATAGAAACTTTTAATTAAAAATCTTATTAGTATTCAAAAGCATGTGTGTAATTTCAAACTTGTAACTTTTATTGCATATAAAGTTGTAATAATTTATTTTTCTCCGTGTATCAAGCATTTTCGAAGCAGGAATGTCTATTAATAAATCACATACGACATTTTTGACTCTTAAACTTATGTAAATAAAATTATTTATAGATTATTTATAGAATACCTGAACTATTTGAACAGTTTGTGAACTGTTCGAACATTTGACAAACCTAATAGAAATCATATATCTCGAATTTTAACCCTTTTTTTAGAATAAAATGAATAGCAAAATATATATATCATTCTTCAAAATCTCACTATATTTCCGATTTTATTAGTATTTTCGCAATGTATACGCTGAAACTGTTACTTTTTAACAAATTTGAATTTCGAAAAGCAGTACCTTCGTCACATACAATACAAAATACAAGTGAGAAAAAGAGGCATTTTTATTGCAAGTGCTAAAGTACTAAAGCATTAAAAAAATGATTTATTATTTTAAATTTGTTCATATCGTTAGTAATTTTGAATACTAATACAATAAATGTTTCGATGGAATATAAAGAATAAAACTGCGTAATACAAATTTGTAAAAATGTTTCTTAAGAACAAATGGGTTAAAAAAAAAGTCAGGCACGATACACTTTTTCTATTCAAATGTTGAAAATTTGAATAAAAATTCATAAATGGCAAGAGAATGAAATCTTAAAGATCGAACGTCATCAACAAGTTTACATATTAAATTAATTTAATATATTTTTCTACGATTGAAAATTACTTGGTATAGAAAAATTCGCCGCCTTAAAAAATAAACGGAAGTTATACGCAAGATAAGATACGAACGACGCTCCAATTTGTGATTTCAATTGGAAATCAACATCGTTAGCAAAGTATTTTTCACATCATTCGAAGACCTTAATACATTGATCGATCTAAAAATCAACTAACAAATTTAACAAATTTAAACTAGCCTCATTTAGCTAATATCGTAATATACAGTGGAACCCATTTATAATGAATTCTTTGATATTGAGCAGTGGACTTTTTTTATTCAATATTAACATAACTAATTGAAAAAAAGCACAATTTTTAGAGAGTAAGTTAAGAGAAATGTTGACTTAAACCGTTGAAAATGCAAAAAAAAGAGAATTCCCACGAATTTTTATTCTTTTAAAACTGATTTTATAAACAGTAATAGGTACAGGGTATTTTTAAGGTAATGCAGTAAGTCTGCTGCCACGGAGTTAGTGTTTTTGTAATTATTATTCTGTAAATGCTGATTTGATGCTTGCAATTGATTCAGCATATTTTTTAGACATGGGAAAATTGTATTCAATTAA
>JABFPN010001273.1:0-31008 GCA_022817305.1 Leptoteleia sp. ZL-2020 | reverse complement strand
GACATGAATCTGACTGTCTGTGACAAATCTGACATGTTTATTACATGACATACGTCATAAGACTGAAAATTTTTGAAAAGAGCTATTTTGCTTATTATTTTGCTTTATGGACCAATAACAATTTTTGCCTATTTCAAATATATTCTTTTCAATCGTAAATAAGTATCGATTTCAACAGTAAAAATTATGGGTATACTAGTTCGAAAAAAAGATAAAAAAATAAAATTGAGATAAAAATACAGGGCCAGTTTTTTCCTTAGTAAAAAAATTGAACTGTTTACGTTGTAGTAGCTCCTTGTCTATCAATAAATAATCAAAATCGTAATCAAACTTTAGCAAAAATAAAAAAAAAGTTGAAATGATTTAAACAATTTATCACCGGAAATTTTTTTCCATATTTTAACAATTATATAAATTTATTTCATTAACGTAATTAAATATTAAATATGTTTACAATTACATAATTATTTTAAGAGCGTAAAATTTAGGTACAATTTATATGTATATGCCCGTATAACGCGAAAACTTAAATTTTTAATATTTAACAAAATAGGGGTGTTGAAAGGTGGTATACGATATACCATCTTTTTTTGCTTGACAGTAAAGAGTTGTTCAAATTGTCGATATTTTCTTACCTTATCAGTTTTAATTTTCGAGTCCGAAAATTTTTCGAGTCCGAAAATTTTCCAAGTCCGACATTTCATGGTATTTCAACGTATGAAACTGATTAAAAAATTCTGGTTTTGTAATTGAATTAAATTATCCCAGAATGCCAGAAAGTATAGTAACTCTTATTATTTTATTTTTCTCAGTGTATCACCCTTGGTTTATGCTATTAATAATTTTACAATTATCGCGATAACACGAACCTATTCACCCCTGGTAACGTTTAAAAATTTTTTTCTCTCTGTGTAATATCAAAACTTCGCTGAACCCTTCGGGGTGCTTTTTCGCTTCTGGAAAATAACAAAGGCATTAGCAGGCTACTGGACTTTATTATCGCGAGGACGCAGCGAGCTTCGGAAAAGCCGTCAGCGATGCCCCCGCGACAATTGCAGTTTACATAAACGGGCCGCGAGGCGAAGTGTCGAAAGCTCTGAAAAATGATGATTTGCCGCGCGCGCATTTTTCATTAGAAGCCATTAGCGTGGTTGGCGCGGCATTCCCGCCGCGGCACAATATAGAATGTCGCGTGTAACGTGTTTACAAACAGGCCGTTGAGGATCGACGACATTTCACTTGGGTTCGCGGCGAATTCCAGCTTTCAGTTGGCGTCTTGAAATAGTTTGCGCGGGCCCGTAGAAAGTTAGCGAGGCCGTGCGTCATTTTAATCTGTCTGGCAGGAGGTCAGGCGTGCTTCAACACAGTGTTCGCGCAGCCATCCGTGCGCCCTGGGGTGTGTCTTCGCACTCGTCATCTCGGCGTCTTTTGTCAGGCCAAGCTCATGCGCGACGTCCCCGCCCTCTTAATTCATTCGTGCCGACGTTCCGCTGATTACATCGTCAAGCAACACCGACCTTTCCTATTTAATTATATTATACGCGCTCCAATTTATCGCGAGCCGCGATCAAGATGAAAGAATCGAATCAATTTCGATGCAAACGTGCCCCCAAGGGAACGCGTTCTCTTTAAGTGTCCATTTATTAGCGTGTATCTCATAAATTGCGGGATAAGAAAGTTTTAGTTATCGTATATTTGAATATGTACGTAAATTATATTTTAATTCAATGAAATATTGATTTACTTTTATATTTTTATATTACTATTCATTATTAATATACACTGAAAAAAATAACCATTAAGAATTACTGTGTAAAATACATCAAAGTATTGGAAAATACGGTAATTTTTACTGTGTTGGCACGGTAAGTTTTCCTACATGGTATAAACGTTTTCGTTTTAAGGTTCCAGCACAGTCATGTTTAATGGTTTTTTTCTTCAGTGTATAAACTTTTACGAGATAAAGTTTTCTTATTTTTCAATTTTGCCAATTTAGTATCTTTAATAACAAACAAAAATTTCATTTTTAGGAAATTATTTCAATCAAAATAATACAAATGGCTATTGGTATAAAAAAAAGTGAAATTACATCTACAGAGAAATCCCACGTTTGAATCATTATTGAATTGTTAAAAATCTTTATAAAAACACTCCCTTTGAAGCGTGTTTGCAGTTATTCATTGATGAATCATAATTTATCGAATACACTGAGACAAATATTTACGTTAAAATTTAGTATATTGTATTAAAAAGTTTGTTTGTTCTTTTTTACGTGTTTGATATTCAAATAATTAGGAATAATTGAACCATCTACGTAATTTAAAAAAAAAAAAGTATTCTTTTATCGACGTAGTATTATGTCATAGTACATTAAATATCTGATAATAAATAAACTCCTTGCTACCGTGTAATAAATTTTTTTTATGTCAGAAAACCTTGTTATTAAGAGTGAAAATAGTTGTTAACATGAATTAATCAAACGTCCAATAAATTTTGTTATTTAATTCACGATCAAAACAAATAATTGTGGATTTTCATTATACAATACAAGAACTTGTAAGATTACATCTCCTCAGTTTATATTCGTAATATAAAGGATCTAATTTATTATCATAAAAACGATATCTAAAAAATTGGATGAGCTAGAAATAGCATGTAAACGGTGTAATGACAGAAAAACTGTGCGTGAGTCGCAAATGGCGCGTTCATTCATTGTGAAATATGTGACATGATGTCAATAAAATCTCAAGGCTTTTAATGTTAATGCCGTATTCAAGTTGCAACGCTATGTAAACACTGGTACTTGTAGATATGATCATTCAGTTCTAATTGAGTTCAATCAAGTCTAGTGGGATTACGTGGAAGTCGTATCGAGGATTTTATTGAATTACCTACTTCTCTCG
Source organism: Leptoteleia sp. ZL-2020 (assembly GCA_022817305.1). Lineage (NCBI taxonomy): Eukaryota > Metazoa > Arthropoda > Insecta > Hymenoptera > Scelionidae > Leptoteleia > Leptoteleia sp. ZL-2020. The sequence continues at coordinate 28,105 of JABFPN010001273.1, read as the reverse complement.
GTTTTTATCAAGAAATTGTCTTATACAATCAGTTTCTATTTTATCGTAAAATATAACATTTTTACTTAATTCAAAATCACATTGGCAAAGTTAAGAAATTGATATTTTTGTATTATTGATCTGTATTTCATTTGTATCAATCAACGTTTCAAATCAGCATTTCAGTAACAATTAAAATAAACTGATTGTCACTCCTTTGAATAAAGATATTTATTTCCCTTTGGATTTGAACTGACTTACAAAATCTATTACATATTAAAAAATCAATACCTAATATTCATCAATTCAATATTTACATGATATATTATTAATAAAATGACAATATCGAATAAATTTTAATATAACAATTATATTGATTTAATTTGAAAATGCAATACTTGATCATTATTTTGTAATAATGATTAAGAACCTTTGAATAATACTGACTTAATATTTATGAAATTTATTATTATATATAAATATTCTTGTCTATATATAAATATTGTTAAGGGAAAATATCGAATCAATCAATATTAAATTAATTACTTCAAAAAATGTCATGAAGTTATTTCAGTTTTGAGTGAATTAGTTCAAATGGAATATACATTTTTAACCTGGTATCAGTGTATTTCCGTGTTTATTAAACGAGAAAATTATAGACAAACCATATATTCAAAGGTTTTTCTTCGACCTTTCCAGTTTTAAGTCACTCCCACCCGCCGCGCCAAACGATAATGAATTAAAAAGAATTCATGAGGCAAAAAGTTAAAGGGACAGTGGGTGAAAAGATGAGAAAGCCCGATAAAAATTCCGTCATATCGACAGCCGCTTAAATTTCCACGCAGTTGAAAATAAATAAAGCCCGGATCGATCCTGTTTGTCGCGCAAAAAGTGCGGCGCGTACGATTTTCCAGTAGACCAGCGGGGATACAAAAACACGCTCGCGATAAATCACGCAGATGAAGATCAAAAGTTTGAGGCCGGGCAGCGGTGCAACCATAATGCGCTGAAAGTTCGATGCCTTTGATTTATGGCCGTGGTCGGGCGCAAGACGCGGCCGCTCCGTCTCGCCTTTTCTCGCCGCACTCGAGTACAAATGTGCTTAATTAAACGGCGGAATCGATATAGATTTAAATAAAGCGCGTAACACGATATTTATCGCATTAACGCGGCGATCTGTGTTCGCGTTCGGACGGTACGAGATCAATGAATCACGGGACACTTTGGGATGCGGCGCCTTTTTTCTCGTTTCCTCCGGGGCACCGTGAGAAAGCGGTCGAATCTTCGTGAATTTTTAAGCGGAGCCTCCGGGAATATAGGTATATTTGCCAACGCAAGGGCAAAATACGCACGGCTATTAATTCAGAGTCCGGAGGACAACGCTCAGCGGCAAAGGAGCAAAATGACCGGCGGGTCAGGTCCTAAATAAAAAGATACGAACGTTTAAATAAAAGTAAACTCGTGTCGCCACGGCCCCGTCGACCGGCCAACTCCGTCCACTTGCCACCAGCATTTCTATGAATATTTTGATCGATCCCCGTTCATTTTGCGGACGACTCTATAGCATTCATAACAGCTTTCAAAACTCATAACTTCATTTGTTCGGGCACATTCCATCCGCGACACTTGTCTCTCTCTCCCACCCTTCCCAAAACCCTCTCCGCCCCCCCGCCCCTACTCTCTCTCTCTCTCTCTCTCTCTCTCTCTCTCTCTCTCTCTCTCTCTCCCGCCCTGCGCTCCAATACCTCGTGGCTCCTTTTATTTCGATTCTTCGACTCGTGAGGAGTCGTTCACTTTTCATTCGTTTACATATTTGTGCCTTCAATGAGTTGCTTTATGTAGACTAGCTGCCACGAGCATTTTCACGTTTTGAGAATCATTTAACGAAGATCTGACAGGTCGAGGGTATTCAGTTGTATCACAGGCGTTCGACGGAGAAAGTTTGTGCCGTGATAGATGAACGCTCAGAAAAAAAAGTGCCAATTTTAATTAAACAGTTTACTAAAATTGGTATCATACTTGCAGGATAACAAAATTTCTTTGCCATTTCAGTAAAATTTGTAAAATATAGTCATATCGTCTAATGTGGGAATCATTGAAATTTCGAAATCAGTTTATTAGAATATAATAACAGTTCGTTTAAAAAAGAAACAATAATAAATTTTAAAATAATTAGCGCCCCTGGTAATAATTGGCATTTTTTGGATTAAATGTTTATAACATTTTTATAACTATTCTGATAGCCTGAAATGTTTGGCCAGAAATAGAATTCAATTTACAAAAACTTGCTACACGCTGTGTTATTTTAAAATATAATATTGTTTTTCCATCCAATTGAGATCCAGCCGAAATCCAGCTGCTATACAGTTGTATTTTTCCGCGCGGGTGGTAATACGCGTTATTCTACCGCAGATATCCTAGTGATATCTCTGATATCATTAAGATATCTCATAAGAATATTTATTGCTCGACAAAAAGGTATATAATACCGTACAGATATTGTAAAGGCGAATATTATACGTCACCCCGAGACTTCAACTACAAATATAAAACTTAGGAATTGTATGAAATATAATATACTGGACAAAAACTCATTGCGTGAACTCTTTTAAAAAAACTTTCACCTATAGAATTCAGTTTTTTCCTCATCATCAAGAATATCCCATGCGTAATAATTTTAATAACATGCCGAGCAACGTTATGACATTTTTTAAAGCACGATTTAATATCATAAGTAGATAAAATTTAGGTAGTGCATAAAATTTATATTTGAATCCACATAAAAGCGAGAGTCCTTAATCTCTTATTGGGTCGTTCACTGTTCTAAAGTCATCACGGGATGCTCGCAGCCAATAAAGTCATAAACGTTTTAGTGTCTTTCCTGTATAGTGGCGTCTGCGTTAACCGAACAATGTGACAGACAATCTTGGTCTCTGTATTTTACAACTGCGCCCAAAAAGCTCTTAATCAATAACGACGCGCAACCTCCGCCTAGAGATAAGGCGCCAAATTATTTGCCGTTAATAGCGGGCCCATTGATACATCGAATAATTTTGCGCGACAATGAATCGGAATAAAGCGGCGTTTAATCATTGAAATCCTAAGCCATTAACCTTCGAAATATCGCTGCGTCCATAAAAGAGGACAGGTGCAATGCGCAACTCGGACGGAAAGGCACTTGACAAAAAGTTAGCCGACCTTCTCTCATTTCCACTCTCTTTTCACCTAACAAGCTCAAATAAAGACGCACCTGTAGCAGTTGTATGTCTTCTTTGAGAGCAGTAACTCTAATAGCCTAGCACTCTTTCAAAGCAAAACGCCGATAAAAAACGCAATTTTAATTGGCGGAAACAGCGATAAAAGTATTTGCTCTGATTTAAAGTGAAGCATAAATAAGAAAATGACGATTTATAATGTTCAGTTTAATATCGAAGCCTTTAAAATAAAATGCAAGTGTTATTCGAGCGGCTATGTTGAATTTCTTTTTCTTGCATTTCATTTCAAAATATGTACACTTTTATATTAAACTGACTTGGGCTAAATATATATATGTTTATCATCAATTAAGAATTTGAGACTTAATTAAAAAAGATTTAAAATTAACAAATTTCAATTTGCAAAGTGCTCGGGTAAAGTGGACAAAAAAAATACTTAGTATAAACACAGATGGCCAGAATGTATAGATAAACCAACATGGACCGTTGCATGGTCCAATAATGACATGGTCATGGATAAATCCAAGTATGCATGTGCATATTCATTTGTGCATTGATGCATGAACACGGTCATGTACGACTAATTTTTATGCCGAGGAATTGTATAAATATTATATAAACATACATCAAACTATAAACCGCAATGATAACTATATCTGTAATATTCCAAATTTGTGTACAACATTGAATAGATAGTGGAAGTGTACGAGGTTTAAAGAAACGTTTAAGAGACGTTTAAAGGACATTCTAAAGGGGTACATCAAGTCAAATAACAACAAGAAGAAGAATGTCAAGCACGAAATAATCCTGACAGCCAATTAATCACTCATTCATAACATGTCCACGGTCCATTACACCGTGAAACGTGATCATTCGGTATCATCGGTTGGATTAAGTGAGATTTCGGTAGGTAAATCAGAAAGAGAATCGAGACGTGAATCCAATTATAATGCGGGGAATGAAAAGCCGCTGGCGATCAAAAGTCAGCAGGTGTTATTGGCCGTATTGGACGGAGCGACGGCATCTCCGGATGAGGGAACACTTAAAATTCGGGAGTCGCCTTGTCATCCTAGCAGGTCTCGTAAAACGCATTTTTCGGGAGATACCTGCCTCTTCGGCGGGGCACGGTATCTGCTCGATTAATGAACCGATGTCGCGGCAAGGACCACCCCGGAGGTACACGTATCGTAACGTTGCACCCCCTCTCGCGATAGTCCTGCTAGGAGCAGCCCGAGGGAACTATAATACCTAACCTATAAGCAGCTCCTGTCCTCTCGTCCTGGCGGATCACAAACGGGCCGCGCTTTACCTGGGCTTAAAATTTTACGATCGTCGCGCCGAGGTGGCGATGTGTCCCCCCTTCCCCCGTAATTCCCCTCTCTAACCCCCCCCCCCTATAGCCCCCTCTAACCCCCGCCCCATCCCCCGGTTTATCGTCCGGGCGAGATCTGTTCGGGAGGCTCGCTCAGGCCACCTTTCTTTTATTCCGTCCTTTTGCTTCCTTTGCCCGCGCGTCTTCTCTCTTTCGCACCTCCGGCCCGGGCCACACCTCCTTCCTTGTCCGTCCCCTACCGTCGCTTACTCGGCCAAAAAAGACGACACTACTTGAGCAACAGTTGCGACCGATTGGATACGCAAATTTAACAGAGGAAGATGCTCACGAAAATCACATGAATCCTGATCAAGATCACTCTCTTCTTTTTAGCTCGTGTTTTGGTCAAAGTTTTGTATAGGAAATTGATATTTTTGGAAGTCCCCGGACTGTTTCGGAATTATGGTGTTTACAGCCTTCAAGACAAACATTTGTATTCTTTTCTTTGATATTGAGCACTTTAATTTGAATATTCCGATTGATGTTACTATAGATTTGTTTGTTTAGTAAGGGGATATCCTTAGAAAATTTACAGTAAATACTTCAATTATTTGTTGATGTTCTATTTATTGATGCCAGTCACTACTTTCTTTGAATATATATTTAATTTGAAAAATAAAAGTTCTTCATTAAATTAAATATAATATTTTTCAAACATGTCCTTATATATAAATAAGAATTACATTATTTAAAATAATATAATCATGCATTTGTATTAAAATAAATGATTTAAATGATTCATAATTAAATATTGAAATTGTTAAACGCAGTTGCAAGCAGGGTTGTAATTGGTTGATTAGGTTACAAAACACTTCGTAAATTGATACTCTGTACAAAATAAAAGTAACCATGTACATTGCCTGCTTTACAATTATACTGCAGATTAATTTAAATATACGTTCCTTATGCAAATTGTACGGAATTAAGTGATAAATATGTTTATTTAAAATAAAGTGCGTAATTATTTATGTTTTTACCGCGCTTGTTTTATAATTATAGATACTGATAATTATGCCATTTTTAGCATTGCATGTATTCATAGTTATTTAAAAGTTTTAATATTTGCATTTGCAAATATATGTAACTTAATTTTTTTCTCAACGTATAATTTATTTTGTATAAATTAAAAATCAGTGAATTTCAGCAATAACAAAATAATGTATTATAAAATCTGACTACATTGAATGTTTGGTTGTGATAACCAAATATATTGGCCCAAAAGTGTTTCATTATTTACTATAACTAAAAAATTTCTTATTGAAACAATAAATTTAGTTCTTTTAATTAATGTCTTTAATAATAGGATTTTAGTAACAAATTTTGGTTTATTCTTAGTATTTTATAAATGGTGAATTTTAATTTAATTTACTCATATCGATAATATGGTTGACCTTGAAAGCGAAACATAATAATATTAAAATATTTATAAGTACGTAATACGGCTTTTAACTTAATTATCTGGTCATTAATTATATTGAAAATATACAGATTACAGACATTATTAATTATTTTAATAAAGAGATTTACTTTAACCTTATCTGAATGTAGAAGTCAATAGTTAAATCACCGATTGTGTATAAAAGTCTTTTTGGTTCGATATGTAACACTATCCGAGCGACTGAACAACAGTATCTAGGATAATTATCACGCTTGACACGTGTTTGAATCTGAAGATTTGTATCACTTTCTTGAGAAACGTCCAATGCTAAATTATCCGTTTCAATTACTGCTTTCCAGTGTTAAATTATTAGAATTTTATCAGCAGTTTTGGTTCAATTATCTTAGTATAAAGAACAGTAATCAACTTTCTAGTAATTTTTATTAGAATGATGTATATTATAAAAGTAAAATGTTTCATTACTTTTACAATAATGGAGTGTATAATTCCTTGCAATACAAATAAATTATGCAAAAAAAAAAAAAAAAAACAAATATTTGAAAGAAGTTGATAATTACTGATAATTGCTGAAAAATTGAAAGTAAAGAAAAACGTTGAGAAAGTTTGAAAATGGAAACTCTTTTAATTTTCTTGCAGTACGTTTCATACATATTAGTTACTTTTCGACATACTTTTAAACATGCTGAAAAATACTATTTCTTTATACTATTTCATCTTCTTATTATTATTATTATTATTCCACTTTACTAATATAATCACTTATATAATTATAAGCTTTACTTTACAAGCATACATAATTAGAAAAATTTAGGCTACATCCCTCTATAACTGACACTAGAATTTTATATAGTTACTAGGGTGGAGTGGTGGTAACATCCATAACTGTTGACTGAGGGTTTTTGGGTTCTATCCCTTGCTATCAACCCTTTTTTCTAATATTTCTATAAAATGTATTTTATAAATTTGATTACATCATATTATAAGGAATACTATAAATGCACACTTATCCCCAGAGATATTACAAAATACAGTAATAACTACTAATATATATCTCCCAATGTGTAACAAGTACAATTGAAACTTGGTTCACATAAATTCTTTCGTTGAATTTGGACTTTTCCACTTGGCTTGTCAAATGTTAAAACAGTATGATTAATGTGGACGATAATAGTTCCCCATGTAAATCTTTCGTTTATCCGCATTGCAAATGATCTCCTTTTATTAATGACCCGGCGTTAATGAGAACAGCACCGCGCAACATGTCCGGTCCGTCCCGTAACATTAAATTTGACGTACTAATCTCCTACAAATGTCTTCCGTCGGCGGCGTTCGTCACGTCTCAAAATAATCCGTGATTTCGTTAAAGCCGGAGTCGCGCAAAAAGTTTGTTATTTGCCGATGCTTCGATGTGTCGCGAGATGTTGCGGTGCCGTCCGCAAGGAATGCGTGCGAATTCATGAAAAGAAAACATGGAAATGTATTCCGTCGAAGCGAGAACAACAAATTACGCACGATAGTAGATCTCTCCTAATGCGACAAACTGGAATGCCCGGTGTCGATTCTCTCTGGGTTAGAGAGATCAATGGTAACGAATCGACTCGTAAATACGTCTCATTATTTGATTCTTATCGATTTGATAAAACTATTATCTGTTACCTGCGTGCCAGTTGAATTCTTTTTTAATTTTTAATCAGAATGGTTAATAGAATTAGATACAATGGAATAATAAATAAATCAATTCTTATTTTTTTTTTTTTGATGCTATGTTAATGCAGGTCAGAATAATGTATTTTTATGCCGAAAATTAATTTACTTTAATTATTTGTGTGGTTTTTTTTATTAGTTATTTAGAAGTAATTGTAATAGTATGTGGAGTTGCAGAAAAGGGAACAGTTATAACTGTAAAGTTTCCATTAACAGCAGTTTCAGTTGAAAATTATAGTTGGGTGTGAAAGTAACTGTACACATACAATTGAATTTCTTAAAATTTAGTGCCCGTTTCAATTGTCAAAAGAGTATTTTAATTTTGACAGTATATTTAATTTAACACGTCTTAAATAGCTTTTTAATAGCGTATCAATTTTATGGGCACACTAGGATAAGGACAGGATTTAATGTCCTTATGAAAATGATGGTTAAGGGAAAATTATTATAATAAATCATGTACATTATGAAATGAATTGTAAATAATACAAGTTGAACATAAATTAAAATAAATTAATTTTGATAATTTGAAAATTTGATTTTTGATAACCATAAAAAGCATAACAGTAACTTACATAGTGTATAGACTGAGGAGAAACTTATTAGACGTTGCTACTGCATTTTTGTGATAACTCGACAGCATGTGTAGTTTCATTTATAGTATCATTACCTTATAATATTTAAATAGTAAATATTAGAAAAAAATTCTTTATCAAGGAATAGATCCCATTACCCACCAGTCACCAGTCACGCATTTTACCATCACACTACACCGCCATCTAGAAAAATACTGGTATTTGTCAAATTCTAGTATCAGTGTGAGAGGGGCGTGGTCTAAGTTTGACTCTTAATCACGGATATTTATGAAATAAGGCACGTATTTCTTAAATACTAGTTCGATTTTTTCAACATATTTTTATCTAATATCTTCTTATTATACTGTTATAAAAAATTACTTTTATTATATAAAATTAGGGAATTTTTTCATCTTTTATTTCCCTACTAAAATTCTAACTGAATCGCTATACCATTTTTTGTCTATTTATATTTAAAAAGAAAAAAAGTATCCATAAATAACCAAATACACGTGTATCATCCGACAATAAAATAACATTTCTAAACCCGAGTTGTTTACACTCGAATAAGAACACCGTTCGAACAATTTCGCGAGATAAAATTTGTGCAGAATGCAAAGCAAGGATGAATGAAATTCCGGCTTATCAAAATGATGCCGAAAACAGCGACAAAATGATATGGCTGAATGAAAATGACGCGTTGCCGGGGCTACTGTCTAGGAAGAGCAGTCGAAGAATGCGGACCGTTCTCTCGAACATATCCGAGGAACCCAAAATACTGAACTAATATACGACGCACTAAGAGGCTTGTTACCAGCGAGAAAAAGAGAATTTTTAAATAGACCAGATCTCTTGGTTTGTCTGCGCGTGCTATGCGCCCGGAATGCCGACGAATTCACTGCTCGCTCGGGCATAGTGAGATACGAATAATTATTCACCCGCGGGAAAAAAGTGCTGTCAAGACGACGACTTCTGTCACGGCTGCCTGTTCGTCGATTAATCGAAGCTTGTTTACGGGCCGTCAGTTCTGCGTTGCTAATATCGGACCATCAATTATTTCGTATAAAATTATTACCTGTCCCGTTACGTTTTTCGCATCTCTTCGTCGTTACATTTTGCGCGAAATCGAAATGGTTTTGGTTTTTCGATAGAGATTAATGATGCTTTGTGAAAAGTACATTTTTTTTCTTTCCTTTTTTTTTAGAAATACTTTTGTTTTTTTTTATGAATTTACTTTATTTAAATGAAATGTTATTAAAAATAAATATGTTCGATTGATTTTTTATTGCAGTGATTTAAGTATTTGAAATATTTTATTATTGGTAACGTTTTATTCATTTATTTTATTAAATGTTTGTTTTAGTTATAATTGGATATTTCACATATTTTATTATTAATGTTACTTTTAATGAAAAAATTGTTGAATAAAATACATCATATTTATTGTAAAATAAAAATATTATATTTGAAGTTAACAGAAAATATTAGACAAATATGTCATCATGTTGACAAACAGATTTGTGTAAAATTATTTTTTACTCTGTAAAATGAATATAAGGTAAACTATATAACAAACTTTACAAACAAAACATTTCCCCATTTTTTGTATAAATTATTTCAAAATTTTATTTATTTGCCTTGCCTACAAAAACGCAGTTATGCAATGGCTCAAAAAAATTGCAATAAATCTGACAATCAGAGTAACGGACTAACTGTCGTTTGAAGTTTGCTGAAAGCCAAATTATCAAAAAGTGAATAAAATTTCTGTCAAAATTGTGCCTACAATTGGAAGGAACCGGCCGTACCGGTTTCAACAAAAAAGTTCATACGTGACCCGCGCAGCATACAATTTAATAGACGGCAACGCGCGCGCAAATGTACGCGGGGACAATCCGTTGTTCAGGGAAAAACGATCGACGTGTAAAACCTGATCTGGCTCCCCAAAGGCTGTTACGATTCCACGTATTGGAAAAGTCGTGCCTTCGCTTGCATGAGCCAACCGAGCAGAGGTGTACACGGTGAAAAGTGATTGTCGGAATTACTGCAATAAATACTAGAATTGCTGTTTCTATTGCCACAAAAAAATACCCACTTCGCTACTTAGACTCATGAAAGTTACTGCCGCAAAGCGGAAAAATAATGAAAGTATCATTGCCCATATTTTTCTGCACACTAACAATAACACAAATAGTAATAAGTTCAGTTCTTAAATACCATTCAGCAAACATTTTTGTCAACGAAAAGGCTTTAATAATTTGACATGAATTTATTGGACCGAATTATTTGTTATGGAAATGGTTTGAATTTTTAATTTCATCGTCACTATTGTGGGATATAGTGGTGAACATTCTTTCTAGTCTTTTACAATTTTTCGACGAAAGTATATTTTTATAATTTACCATATTCGCTCTCCTGATGAAAATATTTTATTAAAAATTTTTGTTGAGATTTGTGAAAAAAAAGATTGTTGCAAATTTGTTATAACATCTTTAGTTACTACGAAGGTCTATACTCCAGCTGAAGCTTTCATAGTATTTACCTTGTGGAAATAGTTTGCAAATACCTATGAAAATCGGTATTCTCAATTTATACTGTTTTTCAAACTTTTACAAAAATTTTCAGACAAAAAAGCTTTATAAAAGTCTAAAAGCTGTAAAAATAATTTCCTTAAAGATTTTATTATCATCCCCCATACAGTCAGTACTTAATTATAATAAGAATGTATAATGTTATTTATAATCCTTTTCACTCGAAATATTTTATTTTCTTTTACACTGAATATTTTAGCAGTTAAATGTTAATTAATAGGCAGTTAAATGTTACTTTTATTTATTATTTTTCATTGAATAATATCGATGAAGAATAAATGGATTACTTTTATTAAGAAATATTACGAATTTAATACTTATAAATAAATAATAAAATTCACATTAATTTACATCAAGAAAAATATCAGACATGAAATGCTGCAAAAATTATTCAAGAATCTTATAAAAGTTAGTTCCCCATTACAAAGAATCAAACAAAAAGTTGGTTTGCATGTTGTGAGTGTTTATTATTCATCGCTGGGCTATTACACGTTGATCTTTGTTGCGCAAACGACCAGATCCCGACGGGAAGAGATTCGTACGCCACGGGAGAGATTAGTTACCGAGCTACCTTACATAAAGAACGTTTGCCATTAAAATTTCGCCAAGAAAATGTGCAAATGACTAAAAAAGAAAAAAAAGGAAAAAAAGTCATACGACTATTTTCCGACACTGTCCTGAGAGAAATTCGTCAGTAATTGTTACTGTTTTACAATATTTCGGGGATATTTGTATATTTATAGTATTTTTTTAACACGATATAGTACCTTAAAAAATTATATAAAAAATATAGTTATCGAGGAATTGAACCTATTATCTCACACTCGTCAGTTGTGTCCTTTATTTTGGAAACTTTTCCTTTACGCTTGGAAAAATATTAACTTTTATCAAACTTTAGTAAATGAAAGATGGGAGTGTTCATCTAAACTGGTGGTAAGAGGCGCGATTGGCAAATATGACATAACATGTTCTATTCCTTGTTAACGAAATTTTTCTTAATATTATTCTAAAATACACTCACAAAACTGTCTATTTCAGAGTAATAGAATATTCTTATATTAAATAGGATTTCCATTTATTATATGGACAAAACGAAAATATATTTATAATAAGAATAAATAATTCTTATAAAGCATATCTAAAGAATAATTCCATTTATATTACATGGATTTTTTTTCAAGAAAAGAATAAAAATAGATTTAGTTTAAGAATATTCAACAGATGATACAAATTTAACCTAACAATTGCATACAGTATATATAAATATGTACCCACACTACAGATGAAAATATGTATATTTTAAATTGTTCGAAGCACTAATTTATCTTGAAATTTGCAAACACAATATAATTAATTAGACAACACTGCGCGAACGTAAAAACTTTAACAAGGATTGAACACAGGCCGAAACAATACTGAGACGATGACAGCTGAATTAGGCTTATATATTTACAAATAGACATATTCTTATCATAAATAGAAATCTCGTTAGTATTATCTAATCTAAAATAATATTTATCATAACATTAATTTCCTTTTAATATAATTACTTAAATTTATTGTATACTAACTAAATATTCTTATTTTTAATTGATTTTCTATTAGTTTTAATAAGAAATTTTTCTTTGTACAGTTTTCTTAAAGTAAGTATATTTTTTTTCTGAGTGTATCACATCATATTATAAGGAATCCTAAACTAAGAAAAATATGATATTTTAACTGTATTTCAGATGTATTTCAGTAAAATCTTTGTTTGTATTCGTATTTCAGTAAAAATTACTGTTTCATGAAAGCAAAGAAACTAGTTTTAAAAGTTATATTTATAAATGAAACAGAAAATATTCCTTTAAGAAAACTGTAATTTTTACTGAAAGACGTATATACATCTGAAAAACAGTTAAAAACAATAATTTTTTCTGTCGCATTTTTCTCAGTGTATGAAATCAAACATATCCCCGAGTTAATATAAAATAAAGTAGCGATTACTAATAAATTTCTCTCGGTGTATAAATGCGCAACATTGTAGCGTACAAATTTATATTTGACGCGCTACAAATTGCGACTTAATATTATCGATATTTTCGTTGCGACGATGCGCGATGCTTTTGGTAAACGGTCGAATTATAAGTCGAGTCAATAACGGACGAAATAAATAAAGTGTTTTTTGCGCGCGCCTAAACATCACGAGTACTCAATCGAGTCGCCATCATCTGTTCCCCGAGGAAATCTGCAATTCAATGATTGCGAATGCAGCGACGTTTGTCAAAGGGGTAGAAGGCAGCCAGAGCCGAATAAAGCTATCGAGTACTTTGCGATTCCGATTAATGACGGTCAATACGTTATTTACACGCAATTAATTTTTGGTTAATGTGAATTTTGCTCGGTCCCGGGAGAAAACTTGTTCGGCGAACACTTTTTTATCTCGGTGAAAGTTCAATTAATTGTTTTAATTTTCGGGAATTTGTCTTTCGTGAAAAGCCGGCTTTTTTTCTTTAAACGTCTGATTAATTCGAAGTGTGAATTGACCTGAAATAAGATTTTGCGTTGTGTAATATGTTACGCAGCGTGCAAGTTTTGTAATAAATTCTTCTTTTTTGTTGTTTTTTTTTTTTTTTGTTTGCTAAGAGTACGGCGTTTTACAGATTTATGGTAAATTCAACAGTTTACATACACTTTTAAAAGCAATTTTCGTTATACTGATAATAATTAAACATTTTAATTTCATTTTTGCAACCAACCAATAGATTTTTCTGTTATATATTTAACTATTACTTTTAGTTTATAAAATAATTATTAAAATTATGCAATATAGTGTCCAGTAAAATCCATTTTAACACCTTAGTAATTAAATTTACTTTACATTTAAAACAAGAATTAATTATTCCAGAAAATCTGCCTCGAAAAGAAGACTGAATTAAAAACATATAGGCCGTCTTATTACATTTATATCACCTCTCAAACGAAGTTGATTTAACTTTTTATTTTCCCTCCGAAACAAACCTAATCGACCTTCACAACAGAATCCTCAAAACCAGAATCATATTCAAATTATTAATTATCACTCCATCTCACCTACAATCATTCTCGTCCCATAAACTCCTCCAATTTATTACAGCTTCCCCTGACAAATATCACATTTACTTCCACATCTTATATATCCACAATTTCATTGCTAATAATTTCTAATTCGCACCACAGAATACAACCTCCGTTAAACTTATCGACATAAAGAGACACCGAAAAACAATAATTTCTAGTAACAGATTCTCCAATAACGTTTGTTGAAATATTACACCGAGAAAGATATATTGGTAAATAAATATTAATTTAACATAACAGTATGTTAAATTGGCATCATAAAAGAAATTAAATTCACATAGCTGATATACACTCAAAAATATATTACTTGTTGCTACAGTATTTTATAATAACTTGGGTATATGTTTGTGCATTTATATATTGAGAAAAAAGTTAGGAAAAAATAATTATATTCTATATAAAAATAGGGACGAATGACATGTTCTTATCATACTTAACATACAGTTTAAAAGAGGTTATAAGATACATAAACATTTTTATTATTCTGGATCATAATATACAGCATAATAATTTTTATCCCATCTTTCTTATCAGTGTAGAATGCCTTACAATATTATTTATTAACAACTTTATAAAGTACCCTAAGAAAAATTATAAAGTAACTCGCGGACAAGTGTGAACTTATCATAGACTTTATTAACTAATATAATGAATTATACCATAAATATGATAAATCCAACTATATTTATTAATAAATTGTATCATAAGTACAAACATGTCCTCGGGTTATTAATAATATAACTTTAATATATAATAGTAAGATTTATAATATAATTATCAAGGTATAAAAATCGTTACTTAGCAGTCACTAGTCGTGCGCTTTAATATTATTGGTTTACGTCAAACTCTAGTATAAATGTGAAAGGGGCGTGACTTAAATTTTTCCAATCACTAATATTTGCCAAGGAAGAGCTATATTTTCAAGCGGTAAAGTAATGTGGTGGTGGTAAAGGGATCGACAAGTAACTGTGAGGTAACGACTTCTATTCCTCGATAACAACATTTTTATCATATTTTTCAAATTACAGTATCATATTGCAATAAATGCACACCGACTTATCACCGAGCCATAAAATGTAGTAGCAACTACCAATAAATTTTTCTCGGTGTATAAAAAAGAATGTTTAAAGTAAAAGAAAAGAAATGGGGAGGAGAGAGGGGGAGGGGGGAGGAAGAAGAAAAAACTGTAAATTATCGTCAGTTTGTTTGAGCGCAAGCGAACGTAAAAGAGGGGAATGAAAGGGTGCAGCCCTGTCGACAGGCGCTACCATCGGCTTTAGCACCGCCGCTGTTTCCGCAAATACCGCCTCGGTCTGTTCGTTCGTTTTCTCGGCGAGTCAACGCGTGGCTCGAAGAAGAAGAAGAAGAAGAAGAAAAAAAAGAGCCACATTGTGCATTTTATGACGATGAAACGCCAGTTACGCCTACGGCGCACAATACAGTCCGATCATTACGATATTCGGCTCGGTATAAAGAGTCGAATAAATTGTAACCTTCTTTGCGAGCGAATTATTAATAGACAATTAAACGCCATCGCGCATATTGCGCGGATGGTGGCATGCGCGTAAGCCAAAGCCCGCGCTCACCGCGGAAGCGATTCCGCTGAAAACGGCCACTTTGTCATATTTATGATGTATTATGTATACTTTCGGTATCGCTGCATCTACATTTATCATTCGATAATCTTACATGCCAGCAATACCGCGGCCGAAGTAAGCTTCCAATTGGCGATGCCACGTTCGCTATTTGCGTGGATTTTAAGGTATGCGTGACTGAAATACAAGCTCGCGTGATACGGCTTTATATTGTGACACGGGCGCACCGAGGTAAACGAACTGTTGTTCTATATATATATATTTTTATATTGAAGCAGATTTATTTGCGCAGGGCCTTGTTTGGGCGTATTTAATCTCGGTTCGGTGCCGGGTAATTCGGAATTCGACTGGGGTGATTTGGCAAAACGGTTCGCGTGGCACTTTTTTTCCTTTACTTTATTCGGCTTTTTTTTAGTGGCCTCGTGGGATCAGCGTCGAGAATTTTTTTGTCGCGATTGTATGAGCTGGCGTTACGATTTCTACAGTTTGTGTATATTTTGTCTACATAGGAACAGTGAAATAGCACACACGAAGAGAAAAGATATAATAAAAATTATTTACATTGTTGGTAAATTGGACGTAGATTTGCAAAATTTGAAAAATTAGTATTTTAAGTTAGCAAAGTGTATCAATTTGTTGACAATTATTTTTAGAAAACTGACAATATATGTTGAAACTTTTACAGGAAATATTCAAATACTGACTATGCAAAATATAGAAATTTAATAAGACATCATCGAAATGTCTTCGAGGAAGATGCTTACAAGAAGTCAGTTTTTATATACAGCGCTTGTATTTGCGCGGATATGACATAACTGCACGTCCAATTTTTAATGTTGATTTTATTAATATGTTTTTACTTCCTCTCTTTTTCATTAATCTATTTTAACGAATTTAAAATTATATCGATTTCCAGATTAAATTCGTGGAACGCATGCGAATTTCAATTATTCGAAGTATGGAATAGTGTAATTTCGGTAAACGAAGAATTTGTTGAAGGGTGTATATTCATTTGATATACGAATGTTGTTATTTTTACATTTATTTGTAAAAGGCTTTGTTTGATTGAAATCAAAGCACACAGGAAAAGTCAATAAAACATACAATGAATAACATTTAAACAATTAAGTAATTTTAAAAATAAAATAAATTTGACAATTAATATTATAACAGAAGTTTATTTTAATTTCGTTTGCTAGTTTAATTCTAATACTTACAATTTTACTAAAATATTATTAATGCCAGAAATTTGAGTTCAGAAATTCTACTAAAATATTATTAATATCAGAAAGTTGAGTCCCTTCAGACAGTGGAGTTGAAATGTGATTCGCAATATAGGCCGCAATGTTTCGGCACACAATTTCCTTCCTTGCACCTTGTCATCGCGGATGATTGCTTTTTAATTGACGAGCGCAACATTCGATTGGCGCGCACAAAGTAAACGTCGGAAGCCGTCGGCGTTTCCGCGTCGAGCAATATCGATTGCTCATGTTTCTCGAAAGTGCGAACGCAAAATTACGACGTCGACCTTGATCGTATTGTTGCTCCAGAAGGTTGCAGCGGCGCAACGCCACTTCCCGATAACGGCCTCAAATTCCTTTTTCTCTCGGACGATTCTCCTTTGTGTCCCCCAGCTGGTATTTCAGCTTATAACTATCGACTCGATCGCCTACGCTGACGGTATTTCCGGCACGAACGGCGTGCTATCGTATCAGCCGATCGTGAGATCGACAATTCGCGATGGTAAATAGTCGCGCGAGGGCTCGCTTTGAAGTGTTATTTATCCGCGCTTTCACGCTGCCGTTTCGTACCTAATTTAAAAAAAAACGATCGCGGGAAGAGAGAGTGAGAGAGAGAGAGAGAGAGAGAGAGAGAGAGAGAGAGAGAGAGAGAAGAAGAAGAAGGGTTGTAACTTCTTCTTCTTCTTCTTCTTCTTCTTCTTCTCCGCAACTTTTCCGCAAGCCGGGCTACGATTTTAGTGGCCGTCGGATCGACGACAATCAATTAGAAATTATCCGGCGGGTATCGGGGCAGCAATCTGGTTGCAAAAGGGCGAGCGGCCGTGTCGGCGCGTCTTTGATATGTCATCCGTCCGATCGGACCACTTTTTTTTCTAGGCGCATATTTTTGGCCGCCGGTCCGAGCCAAATACTGCTTCGCATATAGCACATGTCTTCGTGGACCGTGTCCGGGGAATAAGTAATTAAGATGAATGCAATTGGACGAAATTGGGGACAAAAATTAAGTGCACTCAGGGCAAACAAATTGTCCTCCGCTGTTGCGAGGGGTTCAAGCTTGTTCGCTTGCTTATGTTTATGAGACGATTTATCGAGTTATTTTTAATAATTGCGCCTGATCATGTTGGAGCGTAGAAATGTAATTTTTTTTGGTTATTTTCAAACGGTCATCCTCTGAGAGAAATACGATAAAAATTATAAATTCGAGTGAATCTCAGAAACGAAATGAAAAATTTCAAGAAAGTCTATTACAATTTTGGAAAAACCATACATTTCTTGACACAATTTTCGAGATTACCACGAATAATTTTTACTGCAAAATAAATAATCTTCATTCAAATTTCCATGAAATGTTTAATCTGTTTCCATTATCTTAGGTTATTCAGTTAACACACATTGTTATACGCACATATATTAACAAATGAGTTGATTAAGCGCAAACTTTCTTTTTCGTTTACATTTTTCAATCACAGTTTTATATTGATTAAAATTAAAAATTTAGATGCACAACTTTTAAACCAAATATGAGTTGTTTCAATTGCAGTATGTTATAAGAGTGTTGCATGATATAAAAGCGGATTGAAACGCGTCGCCACCTATTCGCGCGCGATAATTATAAGCTAGCAACCTTTGAATGGTTTTGCATATGTTATAACTCTCCTTGTCTGGCCGGCTGCCAAATGTAGTGGTTTATTATAGTTTTGTTATGACAGTTAAATGTTCTGGTAAATTAACACCGAGACAGATGTATCACACCCCAGCGTCCCGTAGCCGTGGTTTCTAATTGAATAGGTAAACATTGTAATTTACTGGGTAAGTAGTCGCGTCGTCATAAATCTCTCTCTGGAGACGAAACCGCGCGATAGGCCGGCTCGCGCGCGATCTCCGCGAGTCGGTACCGCCGCGTCTCCAGCTACTCCCGCACCGCCGTATTAATCCTTGAAAATTCTTATCGCTTGACGCACATCAAATTATTCAGAATTCCCGTGACTAACGTGATAATTAAATGCCTGCGCGTCAATTAAAAATTTCCTTTAATCACGCTCCCGGAGAAATTGGTATGAGATTTTTTTCTTTTTCAGAAAGGATATCGAACGGCGATTCGGAGTCGAAGGTTAGGCAGGAACGCGCCTTATTTTCCATTTCATGTAATAAATTCAAGCAAAAATAATTTTTTCATTGAAATGAATATTTAAAGTTAACAAAAAAATTGGAGACCAATATTAAATTATTGCGTGGTTGGTGGAAAAATTAATGGTTAAGGTGAAATGTCACTTATTTTTTATTGTTTAAAAAATTCTACATAGGTTTAACTTTCGACAGAAATGGTTTTTTTAAGTTAATTATAATTGTTTAAAATATTTACAAATATTTATTTGGGTGGCAATTTTGTCAAAAATAACAAAAATAATATGAGCTTTAAAAAATAAGGGACAAATGACGTCACATAATTTTAATTTCTTATCAATTTAACAGCCAGGTTCGAGTATTTGCATCTTCATCTTCGACTAAATTAACGTATGAAACGGTTATCCATTGTGAAAGCTCTACACACATGCTTCATTAATAAATGCAGAGGATCTCTACATTAGACCGCTAAACTTGGTGAAAGCCGCGGCATCAAAGTTCACGCGCGCTCATTATGAAATTAAGCCGAGTTCGCCTCAAGATCGAAGTAACTTTGCGCTTCGCCGGCTAACAGCGATCGCGGTTTTCTTCTCGCGCGTACGTTGGCGGAAACAAAGTGTCCGGCCTACAACTTTCGAGCGCCACAAAGCTACTTCGAATTCAATTGCCTTTCATAAATAACTATCCACAATTTCTGCAATACTCTCCGCGACTCGTGATCCGAGCGCTTCACGTGATCCGGATTCCTTTCTGCAACGTGCTTGTCGAGTCGGGGTTATGATAACGACTTATTTCAAATTACTCGGCTGATACTTTGTTTTCAAATCGGACACATTAATTTACATTTTTGTCAACGACCTGACACGAGGAATGCTCGGGAAATGAGCCGTTGGATTAACAGTCCCTTTAACATTATTGACTCTATGAATTTCTGTCGCAACCTGAAATAGGACTACGTGCAGCAAATTGCCATAAATTTTAAAAAAATTTAATTACATTAAACAAAATTGGGACATTTTAGCAATAAATTATACCAACCGTGGAAAAATGTTAGTGCCACAGCAGAAGCCGCAGTGGCTGATAATGTGGCAAGGAAAATTTCGCTCCCACAGAATCAACCACTATGGCTTTTGTTATGGCGCTAAAATTTTTCCACGCGGGTGCACTATTAAAAATAATAGCCACGCTTACACTGCGTGATGATTGTCCACCAAAATACATTTATAACTGCACCATTCCATCATTGCAAAGAAACTGAAACAATTTAATTTTTTATGGAATTCCTAAAGAATTGTTATCATATTACAAGCAAAACGATTCTTAATGGAAAATATGAGTGGAGTGTGTATTAATATGATGTAGTGGCAAATTACCACGCTGCAACTAGGGTTTAATAAAATGTAATGGCACGAAATTAATTAGCATAACTGTCCGTACTAATTGTACGGCGATCGTTAAATAATATTGTAATGCGCAATTGGCGTAAACGTGTACTCTCCACTTTTTTTGTGGAAACTAAGTCGCCAAGTTGCGCGTATCCGAGTTGGTTAATTATGTCCCTGGTTGAGTTCCTTTTGCTTTCTTTGCAGATCAAAGTAAATTTACGGTGATTTACGGTTCAAGACCGGCGTAGAAATGGGGGAAAATGGGTATGGTCCGCTCGAGAGATGAAGAAAGATAAAGCAAATATAGACCAGTGTTAGCAAAAAAATATTGCCGTAAATGGCCCCGTCGAATGGTACCGGTATGGAAATGCGATTGGCTTTTAAACGTCCGACACCGCAGTCAACTATGTTAATTATCTTACGTGTTACCCGAGGTGTAACTTCTGTTTATCTTCGAATCTACCAAATGTAACTGAAGCGAACGCTTTGGACCACCTACGTTCGCGGCGTGTCTTGCATGTAAAGAATCCTGACGATTAGCGATTAGCCGAATACGAGTCACTCGCATGCTGAATTTACTCTAAAGCGTCTTTCAGCGTTCAATCCACTTATCAAAACGAACCCGAGGACTAACTCCTTACGAAAGAGCGCGGTGCTCGTATCACAATTAGTGCCTTAGCTGTGTAAGAGTGTTTTAGTGATTATGTACAAGTTTTAGTGCGACGCTGACAATATATTAGTGTGGATGGTTTTTGAGAAAAATTGTATAGTAACATGTGGACAGATGTGCACTTATGATAGAACTTATCGAGCAATATAATAAATTATATCACATATATATGATAATTTCAACTATATATATTTATTAATAAATTGCACCATAAGTACACACCTGTCCGCGGGTTATTAATAATATAGTTAATTTCATTATATAATTTTTCTCAGTGTTCGATCCCAAGCAATTGACGTACAACATATTTTGTTTAACATATAAATAAATCGAGAAATATAAACATTCAAAATGACTGTGCTACTACTTCTAAGTAAAGACTACTGCTTCATGTTTACAATGCAGGAAAAATTATTATGCCAGCATATTAAAAGTGTGAGTGAAAAATATTAAAGATTTGAAAAACACTACAATTTTTACTGCACAATAACT
This sequence comes from Leptoteleia sp. ZL-2020, assembly GCA_022817305.1. NCBI lineage: Eukaryota > Metazoa > Arthropoda > Insecta > Hymenoptera > Scelionidae > Leptoteleia > Leptoteleia sp. ZL-2020. The sequence goes on along the minus strand of JABFPN010001273.1, from coordinate 6,667 downwards.
TATATTGCAAACATGGCTTTATATTGAAGTTCCAGCACTAAACTTTTTAATGTTTTTTTTTTCCACTATAAGGGTGATACAGAAAGTTACAACACCAGTTTTATTTTTAAATTATAAAAAGTAATATAAAAGTTGTAGCTATTGTTTACATAAATTCCTATTAAAAACAGTAACATTTTCATATCCATTTTCCACATTAAATACCACACTTTATGAAAATCAAAATGATAACATTTTAGAAATAAATTAGCACCCCATATCATTGTTCTTCTCAGTGTGGATTTCATTAAAATTCCACGCGTTTCAAACTCTTATTAAAGATTACAAATATCTCTGCTCTCGCAATGTAAAGCATCGAAATCTCAAAGTTTCTATTAAAATTTCCAGCAACATTGTTTGCAACATAAATGCGTCACAGGCTGTGCTCGCATTATGCTCGGCGTATTTATGCACTCCGCCTGCCGGCTTGCTAAATCCTTATTAATTCCAACACAACACCGTTCACGCGCGTTGAATGAATGTTATCTGTTTAACATCGATAAACAATTGACCGCGGGCAACATTGTTCGCAGGAAACTGACGGTTGAGATAGCATCGCGGGTGACATGTTTTATTTAAGATAATATTGTATTAAGAGACGTTACTTTATTGTCAGCCTTCTAATCGGCGAACTAATCATAAGATAATAACGTTTACCGAACGCTACCGCAGTCACCGCGGCGAGGCCTTCCCCGTGGATAAAATATGGTCGTACTATCGCGCGGCAGTCGACGCATAGTTGCCGGCTTACAAATGACTCTCTTAATACAAGTTGCCCCTCCTGTATACATTTCGCCAGTGCATCTTTGACTGTAACTTATACTTTCAGTTGAGCGGCCAAAAAAACACTCCACTTCCACTTCCACTTCCATTTGTTTTTAAGCCCAGCTCCCAGTCCCGTTTCACTGACACTTTTTACGCGACACTTGTCGTACGCCGTACGTGATTAGCAATTATCGATAGGCTCTAAGCACACTTATATAAATGCCCCGGTGTAATTGCAATTATACATTAATGTAGATCAATTATGCAACTTTTTGTCACCGATCCGCCTCCTTTACAATACAAGTCCTCGTCTTCTTTAATAAGTAATCCAATTACATAATATGCATTATTCATTTCCAGTTTGTAACTCTCTCCCTCTTCATATCTCATTTATTCTCAATTATTTCTTTCAGGATTCTCCCAAATACAGCATACTTAATTATGATTTTATAATGGTTTTTGTTGGTTGTTTTTTTGTCATGTAGTTTATTTGGTTTTCAGTAACTTATTTGTGCGAGCAAGTTTACTTTTTATCATCCTTTTTTTTTTCACGATGAAATTTAATTTTAATTTATTGAGGAGGAAATTGTATCTTGCAATTGTTCTTTGTCGGAACGGACAATAATTTACTTTTATATGTAAAGTAATTAATTAGTTGTTAAAGTGGGATATTTAGTTAGTGTTAAATCTGTACTTTATCTATAAAAATATATAATTACTTTGAACATTAAGATAAAAGTAATGAAAATATTTATCATTTTATTTACCAACACTTTATTGTATTATTAATTTGAACAAAAAATTATTAGCTTCAAAAAAATGTGAATTCAAATATTTATAACATTAAAATTACATTGGGAAAAAAGGAATATCATAAGTTACTATTTTTCATGATAATTTAAGGATATGTAATTATTTTTCCTATAAATAATAGTAAAATTTAAAAAAATTCTAAAAATTGCTTGTATGATGATCACTTTTACTATTATTAATAGTAAAAATTGTCATTTACGGACACATCCCTAAATTAATATGAAATGTTTTAAATTTTACTATTACTTTTTTCTCGGTGTAATAACTTTCAATTCACTGATATTATAAATGTAAATATTATTCTTACAAGGGGAAAAAGTATATGATAGTGAGAAAATCATTTATGAATATGTTAAATTATACATAGAAAATTATTATTAATTTTATATATAGAAAAATAGCATTTTTCGGTCTACTTGTCCGTCAAATTGCTCGACTAATTTATCGCAAGCTATTGCGGTGGACAATGTGCAATTTATATTGAAATTAATTGCTGTATTTTCAAAAGAAAGGGTTTCTTTTCGACTTTTTATACGCACGAATTAACATCGGAGTGTGCGTCGCCCTGGCGAATAATTAAATACATTTCGTGTGCCGGGACATTCGTCTTAATCCCCGTGGCTGCGATGACATACGGGATACGGTCACAGTGTTTTCTCGCGATAATTAATACCGTTGATGGCGTCGATTAATATTATTAACATCAGAAACGGCATATGGATTGCTTAAACGCACGTACTGCGCTTTTTTAGTCGATCAGATAACGGTCGATTTCTTTGTCCCGGTGACAGTTGCAGGGACATACGAAACTCGGATGAATCAAATTCGCATTGACAAAGATAAGCGTTCGAAATGACCAGTGGGTAGAAACGCACCTTTAGACAAGTTTGCGTGAAAACTGAGCAGAACAATTAAATTGTCAATTTAACGCTCTAAATTGTACTAATTATAGTTTACGTAATACCCTGGTAATAAATTGAGAAAATTTTATTGGGTGTACAAATACACCGAGAGAAAAAATTATTAAAAATTACTGACATTGTTAGTAAACTGGTCATATATTTGCAAAATTTGAGAAATCACTATTATCAGTTAGAAAAAGGTACTAATTTGTTGACAATTATTCTTAGAAAGCTGATACTTTTTACTAACTTAGGATAGTAATTTTCAACTTTACCCAATATAAGACCAGTTTACTAGTAATGTCAATAATTTTTATTAATCTTTTTTCTCCGTGTGTCTCCACCGGTTTTATTAAAAAATTGTCTTTTCAATGAAATTGACAATGTTTTCATAGATTTTTCAATAAAGCTAATAATATCTCTAGTAATTTAGAAACTAAGATAAAAATATTGAGAAGATCAATGTTATTGCACGCATAGAAAAGAGGTGTATTAAAAACTACGATACCTTTCAATGTTGCTGCGATGATACAGAGTAAGGGAGAGTACACCATCCATAAAGATAATAGTGAGAAATTCCGACTGATTAAAACTATATGAAAGTAAATTAAGAACAATCTTTTAACTAATTTTATTTATAAAACACTTTTTTTAATTGCAGTGTACTTGAAACCAGTTTATTGAAAGAATTGATAACATTTTTTTGTGATAAAAAAGTACTAATTACAAAAGGGAAGAAACTTAAAATTGTTCCTCACATGTTACAAAATTGTTTTCTACGCGAAAATGAAGAAAAAAAAACAGATTTAGTAGACCTATAATCAGTTTCTATGAAAACTAAATTCCGTAACAATAATTTTTTTAATCAATTTTACAAAATTTTGCTGATAACTGCTAAACTACATCATATATCACCAAACTTATGGTAAACATGTGAAATAAATTTCAGTGGTCGCTAAAACTTTTCGATAACATATTCCAACATCGTCCTTTACATTTAAGTGGACTGAATTTGATAGTTTACCAATAAGAAAAGTTCGGTAAACTTGGATAAATCATTTTTCCGCGCGTAACACGGAATATTTATCACAATTTCCCGGCGGCAAAGCAACGCCCTGGAATAAAGACTTGGGGATAAATTTGGTCTACGTTTTGACAGCCGGGCCATTAAGCAACGTCGAATTACGAGTATCATTTGAATTTTGCATTTCCAACTGGCTCGGCAGCGGGTCAATTGCGACAGTGGCGGGATAAAAAGTGACGGAGGTTAACGAACCTCGGGGGCCATACATCCCCGCTAACGAATGGACTCGAGAGTCTAGTTGGTCCGCGCGCGCTGATGAAACGAGCGAGACCGGCCGCGGGAGACGCGCGAAATTGATGAAAGTAGGCCCGTGCCACGAATTCTTCGGGAGTTGCGTGCGCGACGCAAGGTGACAAGACCCGTTCTTATTAACGAGAAGGCATTCTCAAAAGGCTTTGGATCTTTGCTTGCCACAAATATGCAATCCTCGGTGCGAATGCGAGGCCGAAGAATTTGCATTAGGAGCCGCGGATGAAAAACAGATGACGCCGCAAAGTGCAAAGATACGCTTCTTTTTCGTCAGCTCCGCTCCATCACCGAAGCACTGACAAATTGGCCCGTATTAATATCGCATACCAAATATCCGCTGCTCTTATTCATCGCCGACGCTTATGATTAGCCGGCGGACTCGTCGACCGATAAAGAGCACGCGCGCGAAAACCCGCAATATGAGCACGCGGAATTTCATTAAAGATACGCCCAATGAGCGACATGTGCGAACAAAATGCAATTCCAGATTGCGCTACTCATCCCGCCGGTAGATATGAAACCGAGTTTAATTATAAACTCGTGTAATTGCTGCTCGATTTAACCAATCGTCTTTGATTCTGCATTCCCTTTCATTTTTCTTAACTCCCCTCCCCTCCCCTCCCCTGCCCCTTTACCTTACACTTTTCTTTTACCTTCGTTCGTTTTTACTTATAGTATTTGTTAAGTAAGTTGCCTGATTCGGTTTGATGGTTATTGATAAGAAAGTATTCGTAAATACCGTGTTGCCGATTGGTTATTTTAAATGATAATGAAACTTGAATTTCTTGGCTTTTAAGAGGCGATTAATTTATAGTAGATTGATTTTCACCGGATTTAATGAACATATAAAAAACTGTTGTTATTAAATAATAATAATAATTATAATGTAATAATTATAATGTAATAATAACTATGAAATAATATCACTTAAAAAATGTATAATTATCTGTTAAATTGTTATACAAATGAAGAAATGAAAATTTTAATTTTAAATGACAATTTTGTTAGCAGTTATAATAATTAATGATTAATTAATTAATTATAGTTTCACTTGGACTAATAGTATTAAAGTAATATAATTAAAAAGACATTTTGAATAAAAATATTCAGTCTTAACGCATCAGTGACATTTAATAGCTCAGATAATTCTAAGACGTCTCATATTCTTTGTTTTTTGTTAAAATTAAGGGCGGGTTTTTAGGGAGGGGCTTCTAGGATATCGTCCCTCATATGATGGGCTAAAACTGGAGAGTAGTTTTAGAATTGTTCTTTACAAAGGACTATTTAATTATATTTGTATTATTTTATATATTATTATATAAATCGTTAATTTATTAATTCTTAAATTCATTCTTATTAAATTAATAAATCAATTCATACAAGTATTTTGAGTAAATAAAAAGTATGTAAGATATAGTTTTGTATTAAAAAATGTAAGATATATTTCTAACAAAAATGAAAATGTTATACTTCAACTTCAATAAAATACTGTTATTGTTTAAACATTTAAAAAGTAATTTGCATTTAATTATTTCTTTTATGCATTTAAAATATTATTACATAATTAAATACAGGAATTGAAGGAAATGTTTCAATAATCATTCGAATAAAACGTCAGCTGTGACAGAGAATAGATGTGTGTATAATTTAAAAGAGGGGTCGAAGAGTTTGTTCCATTGAATGGTTGATTTGACAGCTGCGGTGTCCGAGTGGTTAAGGAGATGGACTCGAAATCCATTGGGCTCTGCCCGCACAGGTTCGAATCCTGTCCGCAGCGAATTTTTTTTTTATCTCTACTATATTATTCCCTTCATCCGCCTTATAAATATTCACTTTAAGAGGCTGTCAAAGTGTTAAAGCCACGGAATTAGTGTATTTTCAATTTATAACAATATTATAGTATATTTTTTGATTTAATGAGAAGAGCACCATGCATAATCAATGGGAGAATGCGTGCGTTTAGAAGAGGTGATGTTTAACACAAATATATTCGTAAACAATAAGAATCTGCACGTAGAAAACTGTAACGTCGGTAAGTGCTCTGCTTCGTATTGTTTACGAATACGTTTGTGTTAAATATCCCTTCTTGTACATATATACGTTCTCCCATTAATTATGCAGGGCGCTCTTAAATCTAAAATATACTATAATATTGTGATAAATTGAAAATACACTAATTTCGTGGATTTAGCACTTTGACACGCTCTTAAGTACTCACATCTTTATTGGTGACTCCAAACAAGACAATTTTTACTAGGTAAAATGGTACTATATGTATATATACTTTCATAAAAAGATATTTTTGTTTGTGAAACAAAATTTTACTTCATTAACAATATAATAAAAATATTTTCTGTATATAATATGCAAAAACTATACAACTAAACTAATAAAAGTTGTATTTCGTACACTGAGAGAAATTTTCGGTTATCCTAACTATAAAAATAAAGTTGGTTTTAGAGTCAACTAAGTGCAGTTCACTTCGTGCAATAAATATGTAAAGTTGAGTCAACTATGCAGCAGAATTGAGAAAATCAATTAATAATAAAAATTAAATAATAAGGCTGTAAAACATAACTACAATTAAAATTTTTTTAACGCAAAACTTTTAAGATATAATTTTAGTAATGTGTACTGTTTTTTGATGCCAATTTTAGTGAAAATTTTATTATATCAAGTTTATTTTATTGTTTTCGAAGTTGTTTTAGAGGTTAGGCTGTAAATTCTGTTCTGATATAGTTGTTAAAACTTTATTTCTCTATTTATCCTGTAGAATAAGGCTCACAAGGTCTAAGCCTGATGTGGCAACAATTGA